>CAWVRF010001314.1:0-179000 GCA_963932465.1 Maratus speciosus
TGAAACAATTTCCAGCACATTGAAAATAGTCTCGATAGACATGGCCTTTAAATAACGCGAAATAGTATAAATATGTAAACAAATTGAAAAAAAAAAATCAAGATTGGAGCATAGATTGTGAAACAATTTCCAGCACATTGAGAATAACCTCGATAGACATCACCTTTAAATAACGCGAAATAGTATAAAACCGTAAACAAATTCATAAAAATCACGCGTGGACCACAGATTATGAAACAATTTCCAGCACATTGAGAATAGCCTCGATAGACATCACCTTTAAATAACGCGAAATAGTATAAATATGTAAACAAATTGAAAAAAAAATCAAGATTGGAGCATAGATTGTGAAACAATTTCCAGCACATTGAAAATAGTCTCGATAGACATGGCCTTTAAATAACGCGAAATAGTATAAATCCGTAAACAAATTCATAAAAATCACGCGTGGACCACAGATTATGAAACAATTTCCAGCACATTGAGAATAGCCTCGATAGACATCACTTTTAAATAACGCGAAATAGTATAAATATGTAAACAAATTGAAAAAAAAATCAAGATTGGAGCATAGATTGTGAAACAATTTCCAGCACATTGAAAATAGTCTCGATAGACATGGCCTTTAAATAACGCGAAATAGTATAAATCCGTAAACAAATTAAAAAAAAATACACGCGTGGAGCACAGATTATGAAACAATTTCCAGCACATTGAGAATAGCTTCGATAGACATCACCTTTAAATAACGCGAAAAAGTATAAATCTGTAAAAAAATTGAGAAAAAAAATCACGTTTGGAGCATAAATTGTGAAACAATTTCCAGCACATTGAGAATAACCTCGATAGACATCACCTTTAAGTAACGCGAAATAGTATAAAACCGTAAACAAATTCATAAAAATCACGCGTGGACCACAGATTATGAAACAATTTCCAGCACATTGAGAATAGCCTCGATAGACATCACCTTTAAATAACGCGAAACAGTTTAAATATGTAAACAAATTGAAAAAAAAAATCAAGCTTGGAACATAGATTGTTAAACAATTTCCAGCACATTGAGAATAACCTCGATAGACATCACCTTTAAATAACGCGAAATAGTATAAAACCGTAAACAAATTTTAAAAAATCACGCGTGGAGAACAGATTATGAAACAATTTCCAGCACATTGAGAATAACCTCTATAGACTTCACCTTTAAATAACGCGAAATAGTATAAATGCGTAAACCAATTCAAAAAAATCACGCGTGGACCACAGATTATGAAACAATTTCCAGCACATTGAGAATAGCCTCGATAGACATCACCTTTAAATAACGCGAAATCTTATAAATTTGTAAATAAATTCAAAAAAATCACGCGTGGAGCACAGATTATGAAACAATTTCCAGAACATTGAGAATAGCCTCGATAGACATCGCCTTTAAATAACGCGAAATAGTATATATCCGTAAACAAATTGAAAAAAATCACGCGTGGAGCACAGATTATGAAACAATTTCCAGCACATTGAGAATAGCCTCGATAGACATCACCTTTAAATAACGCGAAATAGTATAAAACCGTAAACAAATTTAAAAAATCACGCGTGGAGCACAGATTATGAGACAATTTCCAGCACATTGAGAATAACCTCGATAGACATCACCTTTAAATAACGCGAAATAGTATAAAACCGTAAACAAATTTAAAAAAATCACGCGTGAAGCACAGATTATTAAACAATTTCCAGCACATTGAGAATAGCCTCGATAGACATCACCTTTAAATAACGCGAAATAGTATAAATCTGTAAACAAATTGAAAAAAAATCACGCTTGGAGCATAGATTATGAAACAATTTCCAGAACATTGAGAATAGTCTCAATAGACATCGCCTGTAAATAACGCGAAATAGTATAAATTCGTAAACAAATTTAAAAAAATCGCGCGTGGAGCACAGATTATGAAACAATTTCCAGCACATTGAGAATAACCTCGATAGACATCACCTTTAAATAACGCGAAATAGAATAAATTTGTAAATAAATGCAAGAAAATGACGCGTGGAGCACAGATTATGAAACAATTTCCAGCACATTGAGAATAGCCTCGATAGACATCACCTTTAAATAACGCGAAATAGTATAAAACCGTAAACAAATTTAAAAAAATCGCGCGTGGAGCACAGATTATGAAACAATTTCCAGCACATTGAGAATAACCTCGATAGACATCACCTTTAAATAACGCGAAATAGAATAAATTTGTAAATAAATGCAAGAAAATCACGCGTGGAGCACAGATTATGAAACAATTTCCAGCACATTGAGAATAGCCTCGATAGACATCACCTTTAAATAACGCGAAATAGTATAAAACCGTAAACAAATTTAAAAAAATCACGCGTGGAGCACAGATTATGAAACAATTTCCAGCACATTGAGAATAACCTCGCTAGACATCACCTTTAAATAACGCGAAATAGTATAAAACCGTAAACAAATTAAAAAAAATCACGCGTGGAGCACAGATTATGAAACAATTTCCAGCACATTGAGAATAGCCTCGATAGACATCACCTTTAAATAACGCGAAATAGTATAAAACCGTAAACAAATTTTAAAAAATCACGCGTGAAGCACAGATTATGAAACAATTTCCAGCACATTGAGAATAACCTCGATAGACATCACCTTTAAATAACGCGAAATAGTATAAAACCGTAAACAAATTAAAAAAAATCACGCGTGGAGCGCAGATTATGAAACAATTTCCAGCACATTGAGAATAGCCTCGATAGACATCACCTTTAAATAACGCGAAATAGTATAAATCTGTAAACAAATTGGAAAAAAATCACGCTTGGAGCACAGATTATGAAACAATTTCCAGAACATTGAGAATAGTCTCAATAGACATCGCCTGTAAATAACGCGAAATAGTATAAATTCGTAAACAAATTTAAAAAAATCGCGCTTGGAGCACAGATTATAAAACAATTTCCAGCACATTGAGAATAGCCCCGATAGACATCACTTTTAAATAACGCGAAATAGTATAAATATGTAAACAAATTGAAAAAAAAAATCAAGATTGGAGCATAGATTGTGAAACAATTTCCAGCACATTGAAAATAGTCTCAATAGACATCGCTTTTAAATAACGCGAAATAGTATAAATCCGTAAACAAATTTTAAAAAATCGCGCTTGGAGCACAGATTACAAAACAATTTCCAGCACATTGAGAATAGTCTCGATAGACATCACCTTTAAAGAACTCGAAACAGTATAAATATGTAAACAAATTGAAAAAAAAAATCAAGCTTGGAGCATAGATTGTGAAACAATTTCCAGCACATTGAAAATAGTCTCGATAGACATGGCCTTTAAATAACGCGAAATAGTATAAATATGTAAACAAATTGAAAAAAAAAATCAAGGTTGGAGCATAGATTGTGAAACAATTTCCAGCACATTGAGAATAACCTCGATAGACATCACCTTTAAATAACGCGAAATAGTATAAAACCGTAAACAAATTCATAAAAATCACGCGTGGACCACAGATTATGAAACAATTTCCAGCACATTGAGAATAGCCTCGATAGACATCACCTTTAAATAACGCGAAATAGTATAAATATGTAAACAAATTGAAAAAAAAATCAAGATTGGAGCATAGATTGTGAAACAATTTCCAGCACATTGAAAATAGTCTCGATAGACATGGCCTTTAAATAACGCGAAATAGTATAAATCCGTAAACAAATTCATAAAAATCACGCGTGGACCACAGATTATGAAACAATTTCCAGCACATTGAGAATAGCCTCGATAGACATCACTTTTAAATAACGCGAAATAGTATAAATATGTAAACAAATTGAAAAAAAAAATCAAGATTGGAGCATAGATTGTGAAACAATTTCCAGCACATTGAAAATAGTCTCGATAGACATGGCCTTTAAATAACGCGAAATAGTATAAATCCGTAAACAAATTAAAAAAAATACACGCGTGGAGCACAGATTATGAAACAATTTCCAGCACATTGAGAATAGCTTCGATAGACATCACCTTTAAATAACGCGAAAAAGTATAAATCTGTAAAAAAATTGAGAAAAAAAATCACGTTTGGAGCATAAATTGTGAAACAATTTCCAGCACATTGAGAATAACCTCGATAGACATCACCTTTAAATAACGCGAAATAGTATAAAACCGTAAACAAATTCATAAAAATCACGCGTGGACCACAGATTATGAAACAATTTCCAGCACATTGAGAATAGCCTCGATAGACATCACCTTTAAATAACGCGAAACAGTTTAAATATGTAAACAAATTGAAAAAAAAAATCAAGCTTGGAACATAGATTGTTAAACAATTTCCAGTACATTGAGAATAACCTCGATAGACATCACCTTTAAATAACGCGAAATAGTATAAAACCGTAAACAAATTTTAAAAAATCACGCGTGGAGAACAGATTATGAAACAATTTCCAGCACATTGAGAATAACCTCGATAGACTTCACCTTTAAATAACGCGAAATAGTATAAATGCGTAAACCAATTAAAAAAATCACGCGTGGAGCACAGATTATGAAACAATTTCCAGCACATTGAGAATAGCCTCGATAGACATCACCTTTAAATAACGCGAAATAGTATAAAACCGTAAACAAATTAAAAAAAATCACGCGTGGAGAACAGATTATGAAACAATTTCCAGCACATTGAGAATAACCTCTATAGACTTCACCTTTAAATAACGCGAAATAGTATAAATGCGTAAACCAATTCAAAAAAATCACGCGTGGACCACAGATTATGAAACAATTTCCAGCACATTGAGAATAGCCTCGATAGACATCACCTTTAAATAACGCGAAATCTTATAAATTTGTAAATAAATTCAAAAAAATCACGCGTGGAGCACAGATTATGAAACAATTTCCAGAACATTGAGAATAGCCTCGATAGACATCGCCTTTAAATAACGCGAAATAGTATATATCCGTAAACAAATTGAAAAAAATCACGCGTGGAGCACAGATTATGAAACAATTTCCAGCACATTGAGAATAGCCTCGATAGACATCACCTTTAAATAACGCGAAATAGTATAAAACCGTAAACAAATTTAAAAAATCACGCGTGGAGCACAGATTATGAGACAATTTCCAGCACATTGAGAATAACCTCGATAGACATCACCTTTAAATAACGCGAAATAGTATAAAACCGTAAACAAATTTAAAAAAATCACGCGTGAAGCACAGATTATTAAACAATTTCCAGCACATTGAGAATAGCCTCGATAGACATCACCTTTAAATAACGCGAAATAGTATAAATCTGTAAACAAATTGAAAAAAAATCACGCTTGGAGCATAGATTATGAAACAATTTCCAGAACATTGAGAATAGTCTCAATAGACATCGCCTGTAAATAACGCGAAATAGTATAAATTCGTAAACAAATTTAAAAAAATCGCGCGTGGAGCACAGATTATGAAACAATTTCCAGCACATTGAGAATAACCTCGATAGACATCACCTTTAAATAACGCGAAATAGAATAAATTTGTAAATAAATGCAAGAAAATGACGCGTGGAGCACAGATTATGAAACAATTTCCAGCACATTGAGAATAGCCTCGATAGACATCACCTTTAAATAACGCGAAATAGTATAAAACCGTAAACAAATTTAAAAAAATCGCGCGTGGAGCACAGATTATGAAACAATTTCCAGCACATTGAGAATAACCTCGATAGACATCACCTTTAAATAACGCGAAATAGAATAAATTTGTAAATAAATGCAAGAAAATCACGCGTGGAGCACAGATTATGAAACAATTTCCAGCACATTGAGAATAGCCTCGATAGACATCACCTTTAAATAACGCGAAATAGTATAAAACCGTAAACAAATTTAAAAAAATCACGCGTGGAGCACAGATTATGAAACAATTTCCAGCACATTGAGAATAACCTCGCTAGACATCACCTTTAAATAACGCGAAATAGTATAAAACCGTAAACAAATTAAAAAAAATCACGCGTGGAGCACAGATTATGAAACAATTTCCAGCACATTGAGAATAGCCTCGATAGACATCACCTTTAAATAACGCGAAATAGTATAAAACCGTAAACAAATTTTAAAAAATCACGCGTGAAGCACAGATTATGAAACAATTTCCAGCACATTGAGAATAACCTCGATAGACATCACCTTTAAATAACGCGAAATAGTATAAAACCGTAAACAAATTAAAAAAAATCACGCGTGGAGCGCAGATTATGAAACAATTTCCAGCACATTGAGAATAGCCTCGATAGACATCACCTTTAAATAACGCGAAATAGTATAAATCTGTAAACAAATTGGAAAAAAATCACGCTTGGAGCACAGATTATGAAACAATTTCCAGAACATTGAGAATAGTCTCAATAGACATCGCCTGTAAATAACGCGAAATAGTATAAATTCGTAAACAAATTTAAAAAAATCGCGCTTGGAGCACAGATTATAAAACAATTTCCAGCACATTGAGAATAGCCCCGATAGACATCACTTTTAAATAACGCGAAATAGTATAAATATGTAAACAAATTGAAAAAAAAAATCAAGATTGGAGCATAGATTGTGAAACAATTTCCAGCACATTGAAAATAGTCTCAATAGACATCGCTTTTAAATAACGCGAAATAGTATAAATCCGTAAACAAATTTTAAAAAATCGCGCTTGGAGCACAGATTACAAAACAATTTCCAGCACATTGAGAATAGTCTCGATAGACATCACCTTTAAAGAACTCGAAACAGTATAAATATGTAAACAAATTGAAAAAAAAAATCAAGCTTGGAGCATAGATTGTGAAACAATTTCCAGCACATTGAAAATAGTCTCGATAGACATGGCCTTTAAATAACGCGAAATAGTATAAATATGTAAACAAATTGAAAAAAAAAATCAAGGTTGGAGCATAGATTGTGAAACAATTTCCAGCACATTGAGAATAACCTCGATAGACATCACCTTTAAATAACGCGAAATAGTATAAAACCGTAAACAAATTCATAAAAATCACGCGTGGACCACAGATTATGAAACAATTTCCAGCACATTGAGAATAGCCTCGATAGACATCACCTTTAAATAACGCGAAATAGTATAAATATGTAAACAAATTGAAAAAAAAATCAAGATTGGAGCATAGATTGTGAAACAATTTCCAGCACATTGAAAATAGTCTCGATAGACATGGCCTTTAAATAACGCGAAATAGTATAAATCCGTAAACAAATTCATAAAAATCACGCGTGGACCACAGATTATGAAACAATTTCCAGCACATTGAGAATAGCCTCGATAGACATCACTTTTAAATAACGCGAAATAGTATAAATATGTAAACAAATTGAAAAAAAAAATCAAGATTGGAGCATAGATTGTGAAACAATTTCCAGCACATTGAAAATAGTCTCGATAGACATGGCCTTTAAATAACGCGAAATAGTATAAATCCGTAAACAAATTAAAAAAAATACACGCGTGGAGCACAGATTATGAAACAATTTCCAGCACATTGAGAATAGCTTCGATAGACATCACCTTTAAATAACGCGAAAAAGTATAAATCTGTAAAAAAATTGAGAAAAAAAATCACGTTTGGAGCATAAATTGTGAAACAATTTCCAGCACATTGAGAATAACCTCGATAGACATCACCTTTAAATAACGCGAAATAGTATAAAACCGTAAACAAATTCATAAAAATCACGCGTGGACCACAGATTATGAAACAATTTCCAGCACATTGAGAATAGCCTCGATAGACATCACCTTTAAATAACGCGAAACAGTTTAAATATGTAAACAAATTGAAAAAAAAAATCAAGCTTGGAACATAGATTGTTAAACAATTTCCAGCACATTGAGAATAACCTCGATAGACATCACCTTTAAATAACGCGAAATAGTATAAAACCGTAAACAAATTTTAAAAAATCACGCGTGGAGAACAGATTATGAAACAATTTCCAGCACATTGAGAATAACCTCTATAGACTTCACCTTTAAATAACGCGAAATAGTATAAATGCGTAAACCAATTCAAAAAAATCACGCGTGGACCACAGATTATGAAACAATTTCCAGCACATTGAGAATAGCCTCGATAGACATCACCTTTAAATAACGCGAAATCTTATAAATTTGTAAATAAATTCAAAAAAATCACGCGTGGAGCACAGATTATGAAACAATTTCCAGAACATTGAGAATAGCCTCGATAGACATCGCCTTTAAATAACGCGAAATAGTATATATCCGTAAACAAATTGAAAAAAATCACGCGTGGAGCACAGATTATGAAACAATTTCCAGCACATTGAGAATAGCCTCGATAGACATCACCTTTAAATAACGCGAAATAGTATAAAACCGTAAACAAATTTAAAAAATCACGCGTGGAGCACAGATTATGAAACAATTTCCAGCACATTGAGAATAACCTCGATAGACATCACCTTTAAATAACGCGAAATAGTATAAAACCGTAAACAAATTTAAAAAAATCACGCGTGAAGCACAGATTATTAAACAATTTCCAGCACATTGAGAATAGCCTCGATAGACATCACCTTTAAATAACGCGAAATAGTATAAATCTGTAAACAAATTGAAAAAAAATCACGCTTGGAGCATAGATTATGAAACAATTTCCAGAACATTGAGAATAGTCTCAATAGACATCGCCTGTAAATAACGCGAAATAGTATAAATTCGTAAACAAATTTAAAAAAATCGCGCGTGGAGCACAGATTATGAAACAATTTCCAGCACATTGAGAATAACCTCGATAGACATCACCTTTAAATAACGCGAAATAGAATAAATTTGTAAATAAATGCAAGAAAATCACGCGTGGAGCACAGATTATGAAACAATTTCCAGCACATTGAGAATAGCCTCGATAGACATCACCTTTAAATAACGCGAAATAGTATAAAACCGTAAACAAATTTAAAAAAATCGCGCGTGGAGCACAGATTATGAAACAATTTCCAGCACATTGAGAATAACCTCGATAGACATCACCTTTAAATAACGCGAAATAGAATAAATTTGTAAATAAATGCAAGAAAATCACGCGTGGAGCACAGATTATGAAACAATTTCCAGCACATTGAGAATAGCCTCGATAGACATCACCTTTAAATAACGCGAAATAGTATAAAACCGTAAACAAATTTAAAAAAATCACGCGTGGAGCACAGATTATGAAACAATTTCCAGCACATTGAGAATAACCTCGCTAGACATCACCTTTAAATAACGCGAAATAGTATAAAACCGTAAACAAATTAAAAAAAATCACGCGTGGAGCACAGATTATGAAACAATTTCCAGCACATTGAGAATAGCCTCGATAGACATCACCTTTAAATAACGCGAAATAGTATAAAACCGTAAACAAATTTTAAAAAATCACGCGTGAAGCACAGATTATGAAACAATTTCCAGCACATTGAGAATAACCTCGATAGACATCACCTTTAAATAACGCGAAATAGTATAAAACCGTAAACAAATTAAAAAAAATCACGCGTGGAGCACAGATTATGAAACAATTTCCAGCACATTGAGAATAGCCTCGATAGACATCACCTTTAAATAACGCGAAATAGTATAAATCTGTAAACAAATTGGAAAAAAATCACGCTTGGAGCACAGATTATGAAACAATTTCCAGAACATTGAGAATAGTCTCAATAGACATCGCCTGTAAATAACGCGAAATAGTATAAATTCGTAAACAAATTTAAAAAAATCGCGCTTGGAGCACAGATTATAAAACAATTTCCAGCACATTGAGAATAGCCCCGATAGACATCACTTTTAAATAACGCGAAATAGTATAAATATGTAAACAAATTGAAAAAAAAAATCAAGATTGGAGCATAGATTGTGAAACAATTTCCAGCACATTGAAAATAGTCTCAATAGACATCGCTTTTAAATAACGCGAAATAGTATAAATCCGTAAACAAATTTTAAAAAATCGCGCTTGGAGCACAGATTACAAAACAATTTCCAGCACATTGAGAATAGTCTCGATAGACATCACCTTTAAAGAACTCGAAACAGTATAAATATGTAAACAAATTGAAAAAAAAAATCAAGCTTGGAGCATAGATTGTGAAACAATTTCCAGCACATTGAAAATAGTCTCGATAGACATGGCCTTTAAATAACGCGAAATAGTATAAATATGTAAACAAATTGAAAAAAAAAATCAAGATTGGAGCATAGATTGTGAAACAATTTCCAGCACATTGAGAATAACCTCGATAGACATCACCTTTAAATAACGCGAAATAGTATAAAACCGTAAACAAATTCATAAAAATCACGCGTGGACCACAGATTATGAAACAATTTCCAGCACATTGAGAATAGCCTCGATAGACATCACCTTTAAATAACGCGAAATAGTATAAATATGTAAACAAATTGAAAAAAAAATCAAGATTGGAGCATAGATTGTGAAACAATTTCCAGCACATTGAAAATAGTCTCGATAGACATGGCCTTTAAATAACGCGAAATAGTATAAATCCGTAAACAAATTCATAAAAATCACGCGTGGACCACAGATTATGAAACAATTTCCAGCACATTGAGAATAGCCTCGATAGACATCACTTTTAAATAACGCGAAATAGTATAAATATGTAAACAAATTGAAAAAAAAAATCAAGATTGGAACATAGATTGTGAAACAATTTCCAGCACATTGAAAATAGTCTCGATAGACATGGCCTTTAAATAACGCGAAATAGTATAAATCCGTAAACAAATTAAAAAAAATACACGCGTGGAGCACAGATTATGAAACAATTTCCAGCACATTGAGAATAGCTTCGATAGACATCACCTTTAAATAACGCGAAAAAGTATAAATCTGTAAAAAAATTGAGAAAAAAAATCACGTTTGGAGCATAAATTGTGAAACAATTTCCAGCACATTGAGAATAACCTCGATAGACATCACCTTTAAATAACGCGAAATAGTATAAAACCGTAAACAAATTCATAAAAATCACGCGTGGACCACAGATTATGAAACAATTTCCAGCACATTGAGAATAGCCTCGATAGACATCACCTTTAAATAACGCGAAACAGTTTAAATATGTAAACAAATTGAAAAAATAAATCAAGCTTGGAACATAGATTGTTAAACAATTTCCAGCACATTGAGAATAACCTCGATAGACATCACCTTTAAATAACGCGAAATAGTATAAAACCGTAAACAAATTTTAAAAAATCACGCGTGGAGAACAGATTATGAAACAATTTCCAGCACATTGAGAATAACCTCTATAGACTTCACCTTTAAATAACGCGAAATAGTATAAATGCGTAAACCAATTCAAAAAAATCACGCGTGGACCACAGATTATGAAACAATTTCCAGCACATTGAGAATAGCCTCGATAGACATCACCTTTAAATAACGCGAAATCTTATAAATTTGTAAATAAATTCAAAAAAATCACGCGTGGAGCACAGATTATGAAACAATTTCCAGAACATTGAGAATAGCCTCGATAGACATCGCCTTTAAATAACGCGAAATAGTATATATCCGTAAACAAATTGAAAAAAATCACGCGTGGAGCACAGATTATGAAACAATTTCCAGCACATTGAGAATAGCCTCGATAGACATCACCTTTAAATAACGCGAAATAGTATAAAACCGTAAACAAATTTAAAAAATCACGCGTGGAGCACAGATTATGAAACAATTTCCAGCACATTGAGAATAACCTCGATAGACATCACCTTTAAATAACGCGAAATAGTATAAAACCGTAAACAAATTTAAAAAAATCACGCGTGAAGCACAGATTATTAAACAATTTCCAGCACATTGAGAATAGCCTCGATAGACATCACCTTTAAATAACGCGAAATAGTATAAATCTGTAAACAAATTGAAAAAAAATCACGCTTGGAGCATAGATTATGAAACAATTTCCAGAACATTGAGAATAGTCTCAATAGACATCGCCTGTAAATAACGCGAAATAGTATAAATTCGTAAACAAATTTAAAAAAATCGCGCGTGGAGCACAGATTATGAAACAATTTCCAGCACATTGAGAATAACCTCGATAGACATCACCTTTAAATAACGCGAAATAGAATAAATTTGTAAATAAATGCAAGAAAATCACGCGTGGAGCACAGATTATGAAACAATTTCCAGCACATTGAGAATAGCCTCGATAGACATCACCTTTAAATAACGCGAAATAGTATAAAACCGTAAACAAATTTAAAAAAATCACGCGTGGAGCACAGATTATGAAACAATTTCCAGCACATTGAGAATTACCTCGATAGACATCACCTTTAAATAACGCGAAATAGTATAAAACCGTAAACAAATTTAAAAAAATCACGCGTGGAGCACAGATTATGAAACAATTTCCAGCACATTGAGAATAGCCTCGATAGACATCACCTTTAAATAACGCGAAATAGTATAAAACCGTAAACAAATTTAAAAAAATCACGCGTGGAGCACAGATTATGAAACAATTTCCAGCACATTGAGAATAACCTCGATAGACATCACCTTTAAATAACGCGAAATAGTATAAATCCGTAAACAAATTTTAAAAAATCGCGTTTGGAGCACAGATTATAAAACAATTTCCAGCACATTGAGAATAGTCTCGATAGACATCACCTTTAAATAACGCGAAACAGTTTAAATATGTAAACAAATTGAAAAAAAAATCAAGCTTGGAGCATAGATTGTTAAACAAATTCCAGCACATTGAGAATAACCTCGATAGACATCACCTTTAAATAACGCGAAATAGTATAAAACCGTAAACAAATTCATAAAAATCACGCGTGGAGCACAGATTATGAAACAATTTCCAGCACATTGAGAATAGCCTCGATAGACATCGCCTTTAAATAACGCGAAATAGTATAAAACCATAAACAAATTCAAAAAAATCACGCGTGGAGCACAGATTATGAAACAATTTCCAGCACATTGAGAATAACCTCGATAGACATCACCTTTAAATAACGCGAAATAGTATAAATCTGTAAACAAATTGAAAAAAAAATCAGGCTTCGAGCACAGATTATGAATCAATTTCCAGCACATTGAGAATAACCTCGATAGACATCACATTTAAATAACGCGAAATAGTATAAAACCATAAACAAATTCAAAAAATCACGCGTGGAGCACAGATTATGAAACAATTTCCAGCACATTGAGAATAGCCTCGATGGACATCACCTTTAAATAACGCGAAATAGTATAAATCTGTAAACAAATTGAAAAAAAAATCACGCTTGGAGCATAGATTATGAAACAATTTCCAGCACATTGAGAATAGTCTCGATAGACATCACCTTTAAATAACGCGAAACAGTATAAATATGTAAACAAATTGAAAAAAAAAATCAAGCTTGGAGCATAGATTGGTAAACAACTTCCAGCACATTGAGAATAACCTCGATAGACATCACCTTTAAATAACGCGAAATAGTATAAAACCGTAAACAAATTCAAAAAAATCACGCGTGGAGCACAGATTATGAAACAATTTCCAGCACATTGAGAATAGCCTCGATGGACATCACCTTTAAATAACGCGAAATAGTATAAATCTGTAAACAAATTGAAAAAAAAAATCACGCTTGGAGCATAGATTATGAAACAATTTCCAGCACATTGAGAATAGTCTCGATAGACATCACCTTTAAATAACGCGAAACAGTATAAATATGTAAACAAATTGAAAAAAAAAATCAAGCTTGGAGCATAGATTGGTAAACAACTTCCAGCACATTGAGAATAACCTCGATAGACATCACCTTTAAATAACGCGAAATAGTATAAAACCGTAAACAAATTCAAAAAAATCACGCGTGGACCACAGATTATGAAACAATTTCCAGCACATTGAGAATAGCCTCGATAGACATCGCCTTTAAATAACGCGAAATAGTATAAATCCGTAAACAAATAAAAAAAAAAACACGCGTGGAGCACAGATTATGAAACAATTTCCAGCACATTGAGAATAGCTTCGATAGACATCACCTTTAAATTACGCGAAAAAGTATAAATCTGTAAACAAATTGAGAAAAAAAATCACGCTTGGAGCATAAATTGTGAAACAATTTCCAACACATTGAAAATAGTCTCGATAGACATCGCCTTTAAATAAAGCGAAATATTATAAATCCGTAAACAAAATTTAAAAGAAATCACGCGTGGAGCACAGATTATGAAACAATTTCCAGCACATTGAGAATAGCCTCTATAGACATCGCCTTTAAATAACGCGAAATAGTATTATATATCCGTAAACAAATTTAAAAATATCACGCGTGGAGCACAGATTATGAAACAATTTCCAGCACATTGAGAATAGCCTCGATAGATATCACCTTTAAATAACGCGAATCAGTATAAATATGTAAACAAATTGAAAAAAAAAATCAAGCTTGGAGCATAGATTGTGAAACAATTTCCAGTACATTGAAAATAGTCTCAATAGACATCGCTTTTAAATAACGCGAAATAGTATAAATCCGTAAACAAATTTTAAAAAATCGCGTTTGGAGCACAGATTATAAAACAATTTCCAGCACATTGAGAATAGTCTCGATAGACATCACCTTTAAATAACGCGAAACAGTTTAAATATGTAAACAAATTGAAAAAAAAATCAAGCTTGGAACATAGATTGTTAAACAATTTCCAGCACATTGAGAATAACCTCGATAGACATCACCTTTAAATAACGCAAAATAGTATAAAACCGTAAACAAATTTAAAAAAATCACGCGTGGAGCACAGATTATGAAACAATTTCCAGCACATTGAGAATAACCTCGATAGACTTCACCTTTAAATAACGCGAAATAGTATAAATGCGTAAACAAATTCAAAAAAATCACGCGTGGAGCACAGATTATGAAACAATTTACAGCACATTGAGAATAGCCGCGATAGACATCGCCTTTAAATAACGCGAAATAGAATATATCCGTAAAAAAATTGAAAAAAAAATCAGGCTTGGAGCACAGATTATGAAACAATTTCCAGCACATTGAGAATAACCTCGATAGACATCACCTTTAAATAACGCGAAATAGTATAAAACCGTAAACAAATTCTAAAAAATCACGCGTGGAGCAAAGATTATGAAACAATTTCCAGCACATTGAGAATAGCCTCGATAGACATCACCTTTAAATAACGCGAAATAGTATAAATCTGTAAACAAATTGAAAAAAAATCACGCTTGGAGCATAGATTATGAAACAATTTCCAGAACATTGAGAATAGTCTCAATAGACATCGCCTGTAAATAACGCGAAATAGTATAAATCCGTAAACAAATTTAAAAAAATCGCGCTTGGAGCACAGATTATAAAACTATTTCCAGCACATTGAGAATAGTCTCGATAGACATCACCTTTAAATAACGCGAAACAGTATAAATATGTAAACAAATTGAAAAAAAAATCAATCTTGAAGCATAGATTGTTAAACAATTTACAGCACATTGAGAATAACCTCGATAGACATCACCTTTAAATAACGCTAAATAGTATAAAACCGTAAACAAATTAAAAAATATCACGCGTGGACCACAGATTATGAAACAATTTCCAGCACATTGAGAATAGCCTCGATAGACATCACCTTTAAATAACGCGAAATAGTATAAATGCGTAAACAAATTCAAAAAAATCACGCTTGGAGCACAGATTATGAAACAATTTCCAGCACATTGAGAATAGCCTCGATAGACATCGCCTTTAAATAACGCGAAATAGTATAAATATGCAAACAAATTGAAAAAAAAAAATCAAGATTGGAGCAGAGATTGTGAAACAATTTCCAGCACATTGAAAATAGTCTCGATAGACATCGCCTTTAAATAACGCGAAATAGTATAAATCCGTAAACAAATTAAAAAAAAACACGCGTGGAGCACAGATTATGAAACAATTTCCAGCACATTGAGTATAGCTTCGATAGACATCACCTTTAAATAACGCGAAAAAGTATAAATCTGTAAACAAATTGAGAAAAAAAATCACGCTTGGAGCATAAATTGTGAAACAATTTCCAACACATTGAAAATAGTCTCGATAGACATCGCCTTTAAATAAAGCGAAATATTATAAATCCGTAAACAAATTTAAAAGAAATCACGAGTGGAGCACAGATTATGAAACAATTTCCAGCACATTGAGAATAGCCTCGATAGACATCGCCGTTAAATAACGCGAAATAGTATTATATATCCGTAAACAAATTTAAAAATATCACGCGTGGAGCACAGATTATGAAACAATTTCCAGCACATTGAGAATAGCCTCGATAGATATCACCTTTAAATAACGCGAATCAGTATAAATATGTAAACAAATTTTTAAAAAAAAATCAAGCTTGGAGCATAGATTGTGAAACAATTTCCAGCAAATTGAGAATAGTCTCGATAGACATCACCTTTAAATAACGCGAATCAGTATAAATATGTAAACAAATTGAAAAAAAATCAAGCTTGGAGCATAGATTGTGAAACAATTTCCAGCACATTGAAAATAGTCTCAATAGACATCGCTTTTAAATAACGCGAAATAGTATAAATCCGTAAACAAATTTTAAAAAATGACGCGTGGAGAACAGATTATGAAACAATTTCCAGCACATTGAGAATAACCTCGATAGACTTCACCTTTAAATAACGCGAAATAGTATAAATGCGTAAACCAATTCAAAAAAATCACGCGTGGACCACAGATTATGAAACAATTTGAAGCACATTGAGAATAGCCTCGATAGACATTACCTTTAAATAATGCGAAATCTTATAAATTTGTAAATAAATTTAAAAAAAATCACGCGTGGAGCACAGATTATGAAACAATTTCCAGCACATTGAGAATAGCCTCGATAGACATCGCCTTTAAATAACGCGAAATATTATATATCCGTAAACAAATTGAAAAAAATCACGCGTGGAGCACAGATTATGAAACAATTTCCAGCACATTGAGAATAACCTCGATAGACATCACCTTTAAATAACGCGAAATAGTATAAATTTGTAAATAAATGCAAAAAAATCACGCGTGGAGCACAGATTATGAAACAATTTCCAGCACATTGAGAATAGCCTCGATAGACATCACCTTTAAATAACGCGAAATAGTATAAAACCGTAAACAAATTTAAAAAAATCATGCGTGGAGCACAGATTATGAAACAATTTCCAGCACATTGAGAATAGCCTCGATAGACATCACCTTTAAATAACGCGAAATAGTATAAATCTGTAAACAAATTGAAAAAAAAATCACGCTTGGAGCATAGATTATGAAACAATTTCCAGAACATTGAGAATAGTCTCAATAGACATCGCCTGTAAATAACGCGAAATAGTATAAATTCGTAAACAAATTTAAAAAAATCGCGCGTGGAGCACAGATTATGAAACAATTTCCAGCACATTGAGAATAACCTCGATAGACATCACCTTTAAATAACGCGAAATAGTATAAAACCGTAAACAAATTTAAAAAAATCACGCGTGGAGCACAGATTATGAAACAATTTCCAGCACATTGAGAATAACCTCGATAGACATCACCTTTAAATAACGTGAAATAGTATAAATTTGTAAATAAATGCAAGAAAATCACGCGTGGAGCACAGATTATGAAACAATTTCCAGCACATTGAGAATAGCCTCGATAGACATCACCTTTAAATAACGCGAAATAGTATAAAACCGTAAACAAATTTAAAAAAATCACGCGTGGAGCACAGATTATGAAACAATTTCCAGCACATTGAGAATAACCTCGATAGACATCACATTTAAATAACGCGAAATAGTATAAATTTGTAAATAAATGCAAGAAAATCACGCGTGGAGCACAGATTATGAAACAATTTCCAGCACATTGAGAATAACCTCGATAGACATCACCTTTAAATAACGCGAAATAGTATAAAACCGTAAACAAATTAAAAAAAATCACGCGTGGAGCGCAGATTATGAAACAATTTCCAGCACACTGAGAATAGCCTCGATAGACATCACCTTTAAATAACGCGAAATAGTATAAATCTGTAAACAAATTGAAAAAAAATCACGCTTGGAGCATAGATTATGAAACAATTTCCAGAACATTGAGAATAGTCTCAATAGACATCGCCTGTAAATAACGCGAAATAGTATAAATTCGTAAACAAATTTAAAAAAATCGCGCTTGGAACACAGATTATAAAACAATTTCCAGCACATTGAGAATAGTCTCGATAGACATCACCTTTAAATAACGCGAAACAGTATAAATATGTAAACAAATTGAAAAAAAAATCAATCTTGAAGCATAGATTGTTAAACAATTTACAGCACATTGAGAATAACCTCGATAGACATCACCTTTAAATAACGCTAAATAGTATAAAACCGTAAACAAATTAAAAAATATCACGCGTGGACCACAGATTATGAAACAATTTCCAGCACATTGAGAATAGCCTCGATAGACATCACCTTTAAATAACGCGAAATATTATAAATGCGTAAACAAATTCAAAAAAATCACGCTTGGAGCACAGATTATGAAACAATTTCCAGCACATTGAGAATAGCCTCGATAGACATCGCCTTTAAATAACGCGAAATAGTATAAATATGCAAACAAATTGAAAAAAAAAAAATCAAGATTGGAGCATAGATTGTGAAACAATTTCCAGCACATTGAAAATAGTCTCGATAGACATCGCCTTTAAATAACGCGAAATAGTATAAATCCGTAAACAAATTAAAAAAAAACACGCGTGGAGCACAGATTATGAAACAATTTCCAGCACATTGAGTATAGCTTCGATAGACATCACCTTTAAATAACGCGAAAAAGTATAAATCTGTAAACAAATTGAGAAAAAAAATCACGCTTGGAGCATAAATTGTGAAACAATTTCCAACACATTGAAAATAGTCTCGATAGACATCGCCTTTAAATAAAGCGAAATATTATAAATCCGTAAACAAATTTAAAAGAAATCACGAGTGGAGCACAGATTATGAAACAATTTCCAGCACATTGAGAATAGCCTCGATAGACATCGCCGTTAAATAACGCGAAATAGTATTATATATCCGTAAACAAATTTAAAAATATCACGCGTGGAGCACAGATTATGAAACAATTTCCAGCACATTGAGAATAGCCTCGATAGATATCACCTTTAAATAACGCGAATCAGTATAAATATGTAAACAAATTTTTAAAAAAAAATCAAGCTTGGAGCATAGATTGTGAAACAATTTCCAGCAAATTGAGAATAGTCTCGATAGACATCACCTTTAAATAACGCGAATCAGTATAAATATGTAAACAAATTGAAAAAAAATCAAGCTTGGAGCATAGATTGTGAAACAATTTCCAGCACATTGAAAATAGTCTCAATAGACATCGCTTTTAAATAACGCGAAATAGTATAAATCCGTAAACAAATTTTAAAAAATGACGCGTGGAGAACAGATTATGAAACAATTTCCAGCACATTGAGAATAACCTCGATAGACTTCACCTTTAAATAACGCGAAATAGTATAAATGCGTAAACCAATTCAAAAAAATCACGCGTGGACCACAGATTATGAAACAATTTGAAGCACATTGAGAATAGCCTCGATAGACATTACCTTTAAATAATGCGAAATCTTATAAATTTGTAAATAAATTCAAAAAAATCACGCGTGGAGCACAGATTATGAAACAATTTCCAGCACATTGAGAATAGCCTCGATAGACATCGCCTTTAAATAACGCGAAATAGTATATATCCGTAAACAAATTGAAAAAAATCACGCGTGGAGCACAGATTATGAAACAATTTCCAGCACATTGAGAATAACCTCGATAGACATCACCTTTAAATAACGCGAAATAGTATAAATTTGTAAATAAATGCAAAAAAATCACGCGTGGAGCACAGATTATGAAACAATTTCCAGCACATTGAGAATAGCCTCGATAGACATCACCTTTAAATAACGCGAAATAGTATAAAACCGTAAACAAATTTAAAAAAATCATGCGTGGAGCACAGATTATGAAACAATTTCCAGCACATTGAGAATAGCCTCGATAGACATCACCTTTAAATAACGCGAAATAGTATAAATCTGTAAACAAATTGAAAAAAAAATCACGCTTGGAGCATAGATTATGAAACAATTTCCAGAACATTGAGAATAGTCTCAATAGACATCGCCTGTAAATAACGCGAAATAGTATAAATTCGTAAACAAATTTAAAAAAATCGCGCGTGGAGCACAGATTATGAAACAATTTCCAGCACATTGAGAATAACCTCGATAGACATCACCTTTAAATAACGCGAAATAGTATAAAACCGTAAACAAATTTAAAAAAATCACGCGTGGAGCACAGATTATGAAACAATTTCCAGCACATTGAGAATAACCTCGATAGACATCACCTTTAAATAACGTGAAATAGTATAAATTTGTAAATAAATGCAAGAAAATCACGCGTGGAGCACAGATTATGAAACAATTTCCAGCACATTGAGAATAGCCTCGATAGACATCACCTTTAAATAACGCGAAATAGTATAAAACCGTAAACAAATTTAAAAAAATCACGCGTGGAGCACAGATTATGAAACAATTTCCAGCACATTGAGAATAACCTCGATAGACATCACATTTAAATAACGCGAAATAGTATAAATTTGTAAATAAATGCAAGAAAATCACGCGTGGAGCACAGATTATGAAACAATTTCCAGCACATTGAGAATAACCTCGATAGACATCACCTTTAAATAACGCGAAATAGTATAAAACCGTAAACAAATTAAAAAAAATCACGCGTGGAGCGCAGATTATGAAACAATTTCCAGCACACTGAGAATAGCCTCGATAGACATCACCTTTAAATAACGCGAAATAGTATAAATCTGTAAACAAATTGAAAAAAAATCACGCTTGGAGCATAGATTATGAAACAATTTCCAGAACATTGAGAATAGTCTCAATAGACATCGCCTGTAAATAACGCGAAATAGTATAAATTCGTAAACAAATTTAAAAAAATCGCGCGTGGAGCACAGATTATGAAACAATTTCCAGCACATTGAGAATAACCTCGATAGACATCACCTTTAAATAACGCGAAATAGTATAAAACCGTAAACAAATTTAAAAAAATCACGCGTGGAGCACAGATTATGAAACAATTTCCAGCACATTGAGAATAACCTCGATAGACATCACCTTTAAATAACGTGAAATAGTATAAATTTGTAAATAAATGCAAGAAAATCACGCGTGGAGCACAGATTATGAAACAATTTCCAGCACATTGAGAATAGCCTCGATAGACATCACCTTTAAATAACGCGAAATAGTATAAAACCGTAAACAAATTTAAAAAAATCACGCGTGGAGCACAGATTATGAAACAATTTCCAGCACATTGAGAATAACCTCGATAGACATCACATTTAAATAACGCGAAATAGTATAAATTTGTAAATAAATGCAAGAAAATCACGCGTGGAGCACAGATTATGAAACAATTTCCAGCACATTGAGAATAACCTCGATAGACATCACCTTTAAATAACGCGAAATAGTATAAAACCGTAAACAAATTAAAAAAAATCACGCGTGGAGCGCAGATTATGAAACAATTTCCAGCACACTGAGAATAGCCTCGATAGACATCACCTTTAAATAACGCGAAATAGTATAAATCTGTAAACAAATTGAAAAAAAATCACGCTTGGAGCATAGATTATGAAACAATTTCCAGAACATTGAGAATAGTCTCAATAGACATCGCCTGTAAATAACGCGAAATAGTATAAATTCGTAAACAAATTTAAAAAAATCGCGCTTGGAACACAGATTATAAAACAATTTCCAGCACATTGAGAATAGTCTCGATAGACATCACCTTTAAATAACTCGAAACAGTATAAATATGTAAACAAATTGAAAAAAAAAATCAAGCTTGGAGCATAGATTGTTAAACAATTTCCAGCACATTGAGAATAACCTCGATAGACATCACCTTTAAAAAACGCGAAATAGTATAAAACCGTAAACAAATTCATAAAAATCACGCGTGGACCACAGATAATGAAACAATTTCCAGCACATTGAGAATAGCCTCGATAGACATCACCTTTAAATAACGCGAAATAGTATAAATGCGTAAACAAATTCAAAAAAATCACGCTTGGAGCACAGATTATCAAACAATTTCCAGCACATTGACAATAGCCTCGATAGACATCGCCTTTAAATAACGCGAAATAGTATAAATTTGTAAATAAATGCAAAAAAATCACGCGTGGAGCACAGATTATGAAACAATTTCCAGCACATTGAGAATAGTCTCGATAGACATCACTTTTAAATAACGCGAAATAGTATAAATATGTAAACAAATTAAAAAAAAAATCAAGATTGGAGCATAGATAGGTAAACAACTTCCAGCACATTGAGAATAACCTCGATAGACATCACCTTTAAATAACGCGAAATAGTATAAAACCGTAAACAAATTCAAAAAAATCACGCGTGGACCACAGATTATGAAACAATTTCCAGCACATTGAGAATAGCCTCGATAGACATCGCCTTTAAATAACGCGAAATAGTATAAATCCGTAAACAAATAAAAAAAAAACACGCGTGGAGCACAGATTATGAAACAATTTCCAGCACATTGAGAATAGCTTCGATAGACATCACCTTTAAATTACGCGAAAAAGTATAAATCTGTAAACAAATTGAGAAAAAAAATCACGCTTGGAGCATAAATTGTGAAACAATTTCCAACACATTGAAAATAGTCTCGATAGACATCGCCTTTAAATAAAGCGAAATATTATAAATCCGTAAACAAAATTTAAAAGAAATCACGCGTGGAGCACAGATTATGAAACAATTTCCAGCACATTGAGAATAGCCTCTATAGACATCGCCTTTAAATAACGCGAAATAGTATTATATATCCGTAAACAAATTTAAAAATATCACGCGTGGAGCACAGATTATGAAACAATTTCCAGCACATTGAGAATAGCCTCGATAGATATCACCTTTAAATAACGCGAATCAGTATAAATATGTAAACAAATTGAAAAAAAAAATCAAGCTTGGAGCATAGATTGTGAAACAATTTCCAGTACATTGAAAATAGTCTCAATAGACATCGCTTTTAAATAACGCGAAATAGTATAAATCCGTAAACAAATTTTAAAAAATCGCGTTTGGAGCACAGATTATAAAACAATTTCCAGCACATTGAGAATAGTCTCGATAGACATCACCTTTAAATAACGCGAAACAGTTTAAATATGTAAACAAATTGAAAAAAAAATCAAGCTTGGAACATAGATTGTTAAACAATTTCCAGCACATTGAGAATAACCTCGATAGACATCACCTTTAAATAACGCGAAATAGTATAAAACCGTAAACAAATTTAAAAAAATCACGCGTGGAGCACAGATTATGAAACAATTTCCAGCACATTGAGAATAACCTCGATAGACTTCACCTTTAAATAACGCGAAATAGTATAAATGCGTAAACAAATTCAAAAAAATCACGCGTGGAGCACAGATTATGAAACAATTTACAGCACATTGAGAATAGCCGCGATAGACATCGCCTTTAAATAACGCGAAATAGTATAAAACCGTAAACAAATTCTAAAAAATCACGCGTGGAGCAAAGATTATGAAACAATTTCCAGCACATTGAGAATAGCCTCGATAGACATCACCTTTAAATAACGCGAAATAGTATAAATCTGTAAACAAATTGAAAAAAAATCACGCTTGGAGCATAGATTATGAAACAATTTCCAGAACATTGAGAATAGTCTCAATAGACATCGCCTGTAAATAACGCGAAATAGTATAAATCCGTAAACAAATTTAAAAAAATCGCGCTTGGAGCACAGATTATAAAACTATTTCCAGCACATTGAGAATAGTCTCGATAGACATCACCTTTAAATAACGCGAAACAGTATAAATATGTAAACAAATTGAAAAAAAAATCAATCTTGAAGCATAGATTGTTAAACAATTTCCAGCACATTGAGAATAACCTCGATAGAAATCACCTTTAAATAACGCTAAATAGTATAAAACCGTAAACAAATTAAAAAATATCACGCGTGGACCACAGATTATGAAACAATTTCCAGCACATTGAGAATAGCCTCGATAGACATCACCTTTAAATAACGCGAAATAGTATAAATGCGTAAACAAATTCAAAAAAATCACGCTTGGAGCACAGATTATGAAACAATTTCCAGCACATTGAGAATAGCCTCGATAGACATCGCCTTTAAATAACGCGAAATAGTATAAATATGCAAACAAATTGAAAAAAAAAATCAAGATTGGAGCATAGATTGTGAAACAATTTCCAGCACATTGAAAATAGTCTCGATAGACATCGCCTTTAAATAACGCGAAATAGTATAAAACCGTAAACAAATTCATAAAAATCACGCGTGGACCACAGATTATGAAACAATTTCCAGCACATTGAGAATAGCCTCGATAGACATCACCTTTAAATAACGCGAAATAGTATAAATGCGTAAACAAATTCAAAAAAATCACGCTTGGAGGACAGATTATCAAACAATTTCCAGCACATTGACAATAGCCTCGATAGACATCGCCTTTAAATAACGCGAAATAGTATAAATTTGTAAATAAATGCAAAAAAATCACGCGTGGAGCACAGATTATGAAACAATTTCCAGCACATTGAGAATAGTCTCGATAGACATCACTTTTAAATAACGCGAAATAGTATAAATATGTAAACAAATTGAAAAAAAAAATCAAGATTGGAGCATAGATAGGTAAACAACTTCCAGCACATTGAGAATAACCTCGATAGACATCACCTTTAAATAACGCGAAATAGTATAAAACCGTAAACAAATTCAAAAAAATCACGCGTGGACCACAGATTATGAAACAATTTCCAGCACATTGAGAATAGCCTCGATAGACATCGCCTTTAAATAACGCGAAATAGTATAAATCCGTAAACAAATAAAAAAAAAAACACGCGTGGAGCACAGATTATGAAACAATTTCCAGCACATTGAGAATAGCTTCGATAGACATCACCTTTAAATTACGCGAAAAAGTATAAATCTGTAAACAAATTGAGAAAAAAAATCACGCTTGGAGCATAAATTGTGAAACAATTTCCAACACATTGAAAATAGTCTCGATAGACATCGCCTTTAAATAAAGCGAAATATTATAAATCCGTAAACAAAATTTAAAAGAAATCACGCGTGGAGCACAGATTATGAAACAATTTCCAGCACATTGAGAATAGCCTCTATAGACATCGCCTTTAAATAACGCGAAATAGTATTATATATCCGTAAACAAATTTAAAAATATCACGCGTGGAGCACAGATTATGAAACAATTTCCAGCACATTGAGAATAGCCTCGATAGATATCACCTTTAAATAACGCGAATCAGTATAAATATGTAAACAAATTGAAAAAAAAAATCAAGCTTGGAGCATAGATTGTGAAACAATTTCCAGTACATTGAAAATAGTCTCAATAGACATCGCTTTTAAATAACGCGAAATAGTATAAATCCGTAAACAAATTTTAAAAAATCGCGTTTGGAGCACAGATTATAAAACAATTTCCAGCACATTGAGAATAGTCTCGATAGACATCACCTTTAAATAACGCGAAACAGTTTAAATATGTAAACAAATTGAAAAAAAAATCAAGCTTGGAACATAGATTGTTAAACAATTTCCAGCACATTGAGAATAACCTCGATAGACATCACCTTTAAATAACGCGAAATAGTATAAAACCGTAAACAAATTTAAAAAAATCACGCGTGGAGCACAGATTATGAAACAATTTCCAGCACATTGAGAATAACCTCGATAGACTTCACCTTTAAATAACGCGAAATAGTATAAATGCGTAAACAAATTCAAAAAAATCACGCGTGGAGCACAGATTATGAAACAATTTACAGCACATTGAGAATAGCCGCGATAGACATCGCCTTTAAATAACGCGAAATAGTATAAAACCGTAAACAAATTCTAAAAAATCACGCGTGGAGCAAAGATTATGAAACAATTTCCAGCACATTGAGAATAGCCTCGATAGACATCACCTTTAAATAACGCGAAATAGTATAAATCTGTAAACAAATTGAAAAAAAAATCACGCTTGGAGCATAGATTATGAAACAATTTCCAGAACATTGAGAATAGTCTCAATAGACATCGCCTGTAAATAACGCGAAATAGTATAAATCCGTAAACAAATTTAAAAAAATCGCGCTTGGAGCACAGATTATAAAACTATTTCCAGCACATTGAGAATAGTCTCGATAGACATCACCTTTAAATAACGCGAAACAGTATAAACATGTAAACAAATTGAAAAAAAAATCAATCTTGAAGCATAGATTGTTAAACAATTTCCAGCACATTGAGAATAACCTCGATAGAAATCACCTTTAAATAACGCTAAATAGTATAAAACCGTAAACAAATTAAAAAATATCACGCGTGGACCACAGATTATGAAACAATTTCCAGCACATTGAGAATAGCCTCGATAGACATCACCTTTAAATAACGCGAAATAGTATAAATGCGTAAACAAATTCAAAAAAATCACGCTTGGAGCACAGATTATGAAACAATTTCCAGCACATTGAGAATAGCCTCGATAGACATCGCCTTTAAATAACGCGAAATAGTATAAATATGCAAACAAATTGAAAAAAAAAATCAAGATTGGAGCATAGATTGTGAAACAATTTCCAGCACATTGAAAATAGTCTCGATAGACATCGCCTTTAAATAACGCGAAATAGTATAAATCCGTAAACAAATTAAAAAAAAACACGCGTGGAGCACAGATTATGAAACAATTTCCAGCACATTGAGTATAGCTTCGATAGACATCACCTTTAAATAACGCGAAAAAGTATAAATCTGTAAACAAATTGAGAAAAAAAATCACGCTTGGAGCATAAATTGTGAAACAATTTCCAACACATTGAAAATAGTCTCGATAGACATCGCCTTTAAATAAAGCGAAATATTATAAATCCGTAAACAAATTTAAAAGAAATCACGAGTGGAGCACAGATTATGAAACAATTTCCAGCACATTGAGAATAGCCTCGATAGATATCACCTTTAAATAACGCGAATCAGTATAAATATGTAAACAAATTGAAGAAAAAAGTCAAGCTTGGAGCATAGATTGTGAAACAATTTCCAGCACATTGAAAATAGTCTCAATTGACATCGCATTTAAATAACGCGAAATCTTATAAATTTGTAAATAAATTTAAAAAAATCACGTGTGGAGCACAGATTATGAAACAATTTCCAGCAAATTGAGAATAGTCTCGATAGACATCACCTTTAAATAACGCGAATCAGTATAAATATGTAAACAAATTGAAAAAAAATCAAGCTTGGAGCATAGATTGTGAAACAATTTCCAGCACATTGAAAATAGTCTCAATAGACATCGCTTTTAAATAACGCGAAATAGTATAAATCCGTAAACAAATTTTAAAAAATCACGCGTGGAGAACAGATTATGAAACAATTTCCAGCACATTGAGAATAGCCTCGATAGACATCACCTTTAAATAACGCGAAATAGTATAAATCTGTAAACAAATTGAAAAAAAAATCACGCTTGGAGCATAGATTATGAAACAATTTCCAGAACATTGAGAATAGTCTCAATAGACATCGCCTGTAAATAACGCGAAATAGTATAAATTCGTAAACAAATTTAAAAAAATCGCGCGTGGAGCACAGATTATGAAACAATTTCCAGCACATTGAGAATAACCTCGATAGACATCACCTTTAAATAACGTGAAATAGTATAAAATTGTAAATAAATGCCAGAAAATCACGCGTGGAGCACAGATTATGAAACAATTTCCAGCACATTGAGAATAGCCTCGATAGACATCACCTTTAAATAACGCGAAATAGTATAAAACCGTAAACAAATTTAAAAAAATCACGCGTGGAGCACAGATTATGAAACAATTTCCAGCACATTCAGAATAACCTCGATAGACA
This sequence comes from Maratus speciosus, assembly GCA_963932465.1. NCBI lineage: Eukaryota > Metazoa > Arthropoda > Arachnida > Araneae > Salticidae > Maratus > Maratus speciosus. The sequence goes on from CAWVRF010001314.1 coordinate 28,301, forward strand.
TCACATTTAAATAACGCGAAATAGTATAAATTTGTAAATAAATGCAAGAAAATCACGCGTGGAGCACAGATTATGAAACAATTTCCAGCACATTGAGAATAACCTCGATAGACATCACCTTTAAATAACGCGAAATAGTATAAAACCGTAAACAAATTAAAAAAAATCACGCGTGGAGCACAGATTATGAAACAATTTCCAGCACACTGAGAATAGCCTCGATAGACATCACCTTTAAATAACGCGAAATAGTATAAATCTGTAAACAAATTGAAAAAAAATCACGCTTGGAGCATAGATTATGAAACAATTTCCAGAACATTGAGAATAGTCTCAATAGACATCGCCTGTAAATAACGCGAAATAGTATAAATTCGTAAACAAATTTAAAAAAATCGCGCTTGGAACACAGATTATAAAACAATTTCCAGCACATTGAGAATAGTCTCGATAGACATCACCTTTAAATAACTCGAAACAGTATAAATATGTAAACAAATTGAAAAAAAAAAATCAAGCTTGGAGCATAGATTGTTAAACAATTTCCAGCACATTGAGAATAACCTCGATAGACATCACCTTTAAATAACGCGAAATAGTATAAAACCGTAAACAAATTCATAAAAATCACGCGTGGACCACAGATTATGAAACAATTTCCAGCACATTGAGAATAGCCTCGATAGACATCACCTTTAAATAACGCGAAATAGTATAAATGCGTAAACAAATTCAAAAAAAATCACGCTTGGAGCACAGATTATCAAACAATTTCCAGCACATTGAAAATAGCCTCGATAGACATCGCCTTTAAATAACGCGAAATAGTATAAATTTGTAAATAAATGCAAAAAAATCACGCGTGGAGCACAGATTATGAAACAATTTCCAGCACATTGAGAATAGCCTCGATAGACATCACTTTTAAATAACGCGAAATAGTATAAATATGTAAACAAATTGAAAAAAAAAATCAAGATTGGAGCATAGATTGTGAAACAATTTCCAGCACATTGAAAATAGTCTCAATAGACATCGCTTTTAAATAACGCGAAATAGTATAAATCCGTAAACAAATTTTAAAAAATCGCGCTTGGAGCACAGATTACAAAACAATTTCCAGCACATTGAGAATAGTCTCGATAGACATCACCTTTAAATAACGCGAAACAGTTTAAATATGTAAACAAATTGAAAAAAAAAATCAAGATTGGAGCATAGATTGTGAAACAATTTCCAGCACATTGAAAATAGTCTCGATAGACATCACCTTTAAATAACGCGAAATAGTATAAAACCGTAAACAAATTCAAAAAAATCACGCGTGGACCACAGATTATGAAACAATTTCCAGCACATTGAGAATAGCCTCGATAGACATCGCCTTTAAATAACGCGAAATAGTATAAATCCGTAAACAAATAAAAAAAAAACACGCGTGGAGCACAGATTATGAAACAATTTCCAGCACATTGAGAATAGCTTCGATAGACATCACCTTTAAATAACGCGAAATAGTATAAAACCGTAAACAAATTCAAAAAAATCACGCTTGGAGCATAAATTGTGAAACAATTTCCAACACATTGAAAATAGTCTCGATAGACATCGCCTTTAAATAAAGCGAAATATTATAAATCCGTAAACAAAATTTAAAAGAAATCACGCGTGGAGCACAGATTATGAAACAATTTCCAGCACATTGAGAATAGCCTCTATAGACATCGCCTTTAAATAACGCGAAATAGTATTATATATCCGTAAACAAATTTAAAAATATCACGCGTGGAGCACAGATTATGAAACAATTTCCAGCACATTGAGAATAGCCTCGATAGATATCACCTTTAAATAACGCGAATCAGTATAAATATGTAAACAAATTGAAAAAAAAAATCAAGCTTGGAGCATAGATTGTGAAACAATTTCCAGTACATTGAAAATAGTCTCAATAGACATCGCTTTTAAATAACGCGAAATAGTATAAATCCGTAAACAAATTTTAAAAAATCGCGTTTGGAGCACAGATTATAAAACAATTTCCAGCACATTGAGAATAGTCTCGATAGACATCACCTTTAAATAACGCGAAACAGTTTAAATATGTAAACAAATTGAAAAAAAAATCAAGCTTGGAACATAGATTGTTAAACAATTTCCAGCACATTGAGAATAACCTCGATAGACATCACCTTTAAATAACGCGAAATAGTATAAAACCGTAAACAAATTTAAAAAAATCACGCGTGGAGCACAGATTATGAAACAATTTCCAGCACATTGAGAATAACCTCGATAGACTTCACCTTTAAATAACGCGAAATAGTATAAATGCGTAAACAAATTCAAAAAAATCACGCGTGGAGCACAGATTATGAAACAATTTACAGCACATTGAGAATAGCCGCGATAGACATCGCCTTTAAATAACGCGAAATAGTATAAAACCGTAAACAAATTCTAAAAAATCACGCGTGGAGCAAAGATTATGAAACAATTTCCAGCACATTGAGAATAGCCTCGATAGACATCACCTTTAAATAACGCGAAATAGTATAAATCTGTAAACAAATTGAAAAAAAATCACGCTTGGAGCATAGATTATGAAACAATTTCCAGAACATTGAGAATAGTCTCAATAGACATCGCCTGTAAATAACGCGAAATAGTATAAATCCGTAAACAAATTTAAAAAAATCGCGCTTGGAGCACAGATTATAAAACTATTTCCAGCACATTGAGAATAGTCTCGATAGACATCACCTTTAAATAACGCGAAACAGTATAAATATGTAAACAAATTGAAAAAAAAATCAATCTTGAAGCATAGATTGTTAAACAATTTCCAGCACATTGAGAATAACCTCGATAGAAATCACCTTTAAATAACGCTAAATAGTATAAAACCGTAAACAAATTAAAAAATATCACGCGTGGACCACAGATTATGAAACAATTTCCAGCACATTGAGAATAGCCTCGATAGACATCACCTTTAAATAACGCGAAATAGTATAAATGCGTAAACAAATTAAAAAAAATCACGCTTGGAGCACAGATTATGAAACAATTTCCAGCACATTGAGAATAGCCTCGATAGACATCGCCTTTAAATAACGCGAAATAGTATAAATATGCAAACAAATTGAAAAAAAAAATCAAGATTGGAGCATAGATTGTGAAACAATTTCCAGCACATTGAAAATAGTCTCGATAGACATCGCCTTTAAATAACGCGAAATAGTATAAAACCGTAAACAAATTCATAAAAATCACGCGTGGACCACAGATTATGAAACAATTTCCAGCACATTGAGAATAGCCTCGATAGACATCACCTTTAAATAACGCGAAATAGTATAAATGCGTAAACAAATTCAAAAAAATCACGCTTGGAGGACAGATTATCAAACAATTTCCAGCACATTGACAATAGCCTCGATAGACATCGCCTTTAAATAACGCGAAATAGTATAAATTTGTAAATAAATGCAAAAAAATCACGCGTGGAGCACAGATTATGAAACAATTTCCAGCACATTGAGAATAGTCTCGATAGACATCACTTTTAAATAACGCGAAATAGTATAAATATGTAAACAAATTGAAAAAAAAAATCAAGATTGGAGCATAGATAGGTAAACAACTTCCAGCACATTGAGAATAACCTCGATAGACATCACCTTTAAATAACGCGAAATAGTATAAAACCGTAAACAAATTCAAAAAAATCACGCGTGGACCACAGATTATGAAACAATTTCCAGCACATTGAGAATAGCCTCGATAGACATCGCCTTTAAATAACGCGAAATAGTATAAATCCGTAAACAAATAAAAAAAAAAACACGCGTGGAGCACAGATTATGAAACAATTTCCAGCACATTGAGAATAGCTTCGATAGACATCACCTTTAAATTACGCGAAAAAGTATAAATCTGTAAACAAATTGAGAAAAAAAATCACGCTTGGAGCATAAATTGTGAAACAATTTCCAACACATTGAAAATAGTCTCGATAGACATCGCCTTTAAATAAAGCGAAATATTATAAATCCGTAAACAAAATTTAAAAGAAATCACGCGTGGAGCACAGATTATGAAACAATTTCCAGCACATTGAGAATAGCCTCTATAGACATCGCCTTTAAATAACGCGAAATAGTATTATATATCCGTAAACAAATTTAAAAATATCCCGCGTGGAGCACAGATTATGAAACAATTTCCAGCACATTGAGAATAGCCTCGATAGATATCACCTTTAAATAACGCGAATCAGTATAAATATGTAAACAAATTGAAAAAAAAAATCAAGCTTGGAGCATAGATTGTGAAACAATTTCCAGTACATTGAAAATAGTCTCAATAGACATCGCTTTTAAATAACGCGAAATAGTATAAATCCGTAAACAAATTTTAAAAAATCGCGTTTGGAGCACAGATTATAAAACAATTTCCAGCACATTGAGAATAGTCTCGATAGACATCACCTTTAAATAACGCGAAACAGTTTAAATATGTAAACAAATTGAAAAAAAAATCAAGCTTGGAACATAGATTGTTAAACAATTTCCAGCACATTGAGAATAACCTCGATAGACATCACCTTTAAATAACGCGAAATAGTATAAAACCGTAAACAAATTTAAAAAAATCACGCGTGGAGCACAGATTATGAAACAATTTCCAGCACATTGAGAATAACCTCGATAGACTTCACCTTTAAATAACGCGAAATAGTATAAATGCGTAAACAAATTCAAAAAAATCACGCGTGGAGCACAGATTATGAAACAATTTACAGCACATTGAGAATAGCCGCGATAGACATCGCCTTTAAATAACGCGAAATAGTATAAAACCGTAAACAAATTCTAAAAAATCACGCGTGGAGCAAAGATTATGAAACAATTTCCAGCACATTGAGAATAGCCTCGATAGACATCACCTTTAAATAACGCGAAATAGTATAAATCTGTAAACAAATTGAAAAAAAAATCACGCTTGGAGCATAGATTATGAAACAATTTCCAGAACATTGAGAATAGTCTCAATAGACATCGCCTGTAAATAACGCGAAATAGTATAAATCCGTAAACAAATTTAAAAAAATCGCGCTTGGAGCACAGATTATAAAACTATTTCCAGCACATTGAGAATAGTCTCGATAGACATCACCTTTAAATAACGCGAAACAGTATAAATATGTAAACAAATTGAAAAAAAAATCAATCTTGAAGCATAGATTGTTAAACAATTTCCAGCACATTGAGAATAACCTCGATAGAAATCACCTTTAAATAACGCTAAATAGTATAAAACCGTAAACAAATTAAAAAATATCACGCGTGGACCACAGATTATGAAACAATTTCCAGCACATTGAGAATAGCCTCGATAGACATCACCTTTAAATAACGCGAAATAGTATAAATGCGTAAACAAATTAAAAAAAATCACGCTTGGAGCACAGATTATGAAACAATTTCCAGCACATTGAGAATAGCCTCGATAGACATCGCCTTTAAATAACGCGAAATAGTATAAATATGCAAACAAATTGAAAAAAAAAATCAAGATTGGAGCATAGATTGTGAAACAATTTCCAGCACATTGAAAATAGTCTCGATAGACATCGCCTTTAAATAACGCGAAATAGTATAAATCCGTAAACAAATTAAAAAAAAACACGCGTGGAGCACAGATTATGAAACAATTTCCAGCACATTGAGTATAGCTTCGATAGACATCACCTTTAAATAACGCGAAAAAGTATAAATCTGTAAACAAATTGAGAAAAAAAATCACGCTTGGAGCATAAATTGTGAAACAATTTCCAACACATTGAAAATAGTCTCGATAGACATCGCCTTTAAATAAAGCGAAATATTATAAATCCGTAAACAAATTTAAAAGAAATCACGAGTGGAGCACAGATTATGAAACAATTTCCAGCACATTGAGAATAGCCTCGATAGATATCACCTTTAAATAACGCGAATCAGTATAAATATGTAAACAAATTGAAGAAAAAAGTCAAGCTTGGAGCATAGATTGTGAAACAATTTCCAGCACATTGAAAATAGTCTCAATTGACATCGCATTTAAATAACGCGAAATCTTATAAATTTGTAAATAAATTTAAAAAAATCACGTGTGGAGCACAGATTATGAAACAATTTCCAGCAAATTGAGAATAGTCTCGATAGACATCACCTTTAAATAACGCGAATCAGTATAAATATGTAAACAAATTGAAAAAAAATCAAGCTTGGAGCATAGATTGTGAAACAATTTCCAGCACATTGAAAATAGTCTCAATAGACATCGCTTTTAAATAACGCGAAATAGTATAAATCCGTAAACAAATTTTAAAAAATCACGCGTGGAGAACAGATTATGAAACAATTTCCAGCACATTGAGAATAGCCTCGATAGACATCACCTTTAAATAACGCGAAATAGTATAAAACCGTAAACAAATTTAAAAAATTCACGCGTGGAGCACAGATTATGAAACAATTTCCAGCACATTGAGAATAACCTCGATAGACATCACCTTTAAATAACGCGAAATAGTATAAATCTGTAAACAAATTGAAAAAAAAATCACGCTTGGAGCATAGATTATGAAACAATTTCCAGAACATTGAGAATAGTCTCAATAGACATCGCCTGTAAATAACGCGAAATAGTATAAATTCGTAAACAAATTTAAAAAAATCGCGCGTGGAGCACAGATTATGAAACAATTTCCAGCACATTGAGAATAACCTCGATAGACATCACCTTTAAATAACGTGAAATAGTATAAAATTGTAAATAAATGCCAGAAAATCACGCGTGGAGCACAGATTATGAAACAATTTCCAGCACATTGAGAATAGCCTCGATAGACATCACCTTTAAATAACGCGAAATAGTATAAAACCGTAAACAAATTTAAAAAAATCACGCGTGGAGCACAGATTATGAAACAATTTCCAGCACATTCAGAATAACCTCGATAGACATCACATTTAAATAACGCGAAATAGTATAAATTTGTAAATAAATGCAAGAAAATCACGCGTGGAGCACAGATTATGAAACAATTTCCAGCACATTGAGAATAACCTCGATAGACATCACCTTTAAATAACGCGAAATAGTATAAAACCGTAAACAAATTAAAAAAAATCACGCGTGGAGCACAGATTATGAAACAATTTCCAGCACACTGAGAATAGCCTCGATAGACATCACCTTTAAATAACGCGAAATAGTATAAATCTGTAAACAAATTGAAAAAAAATCACGCTTGGAGCATAGATTATGAAACAATTTCCAGAACATTGAGAATAGTCTCAATAGACATCGCCTGTAAATAACGCGAAATAGTATAAATTCGTAAACAAATTTAAAAAAATCGCGCTTGGAACACAGATTATAAAACAATTTCCAGCACATTGAGAATAGTCTCGATAGACATCACCTTTAAATAACTCGAAACAGTATAAATATGTAAACAAATTGAAAAAAAAAATCAAGCTTGGAGCATAGATTGTTAAACAATTTCCAGCACATTGAGAATAACCTCGATAGACATCACCTTTAAATAACGCGAAATAGTATAAAACCGTAAACAAATTCATAAAAATCACGCGTGGACCACAGATTATGAAACAATTTCCAGCACATTGAGAATAGCCTCGATAGACATCACCTTTAAATAACGCGAAATAGTATAAATGCGTAAACAAATTCAAAAAAAATCACGCTTGGAGCACAGATTATCAAACAATTTCCAGCACATTGAAAATAGCCTCGATAGACATCGCCTTTAAATAACGCGAAATAGTATAAATTTGTAAATAAATGCAAAAAAATCACGCGTGGAGCACAGATTATGAAACAATTTCCAGCACATTGAGAATAGCCTCGATAGACATCACTTTTAAATAACGCGAAATAGTATAAATATGTAAACAAATTGAAAAAAAAAATCAAGATTGGAGCATAGATTGTGAAACAATTTCCAGCACATTGAAAATAGTCTCAATAGACATCGCTTTTAAATAACGCGAAATAGTATAAATCCGTAAACAAATTTTAAAAAATCGCGCTTGGAGCACAGATTACAAAACAATTTCCAGCACATTGAGAATAGTCTCGATAGACATCACCTTTAAATAACGCGAAACAGTTTAAATATGTAAACAAATTGAAAAAAAAAATCAAGCTCTGAACATAGATTGTTAAACAATTTCCAGCACATTGAGAATAACCTCGATAGACATCACCTTTAAATAACGCGAAATAGTATAAAACCGTAAACAAATTTTAAAAAATCACGCGTGGAGAACAGATTATGAAACAATTTCCAGCACATTGAGAATAACCTCGATAGACTTCACCATTAAATAACGCGAAATAGTATAAATGCGTAAACCAATTAAAAAAAATCACGCGTGGACCACAGATTATGAAACAATTTCCAGCACATTGAGAATAGCCTCGATAGACATCACCTTTAAATAACGCGAAATCTTATAAATTTGTAAATAAATTCAAAAAAATCACGCGTGGAACACAGATTATGAATCAATTTCCAGCACATTGAGAATAGCCTCGATAGACATCGCCTTTAAATAACGCGAAATAGTATAAATTTGTAAATAAATGCAAAAAAATCACGCGTGGAGCACAGATTATGAAACAATTTCCAGCACATTGAGAATAGCCTCGATAGACATCACCTTTAAATAACGCGAAATAGTATAAAACCGTAAACAAATTAAAAAAAATCACGCGTGGAGCACAGATTATGAAACAATTTCCAGCACATTGAGAATAACCTCGATAGACATCACCTTTAAATAATGCGAAATAGTATAAAACCGTAAACAAATTTAAAAAAATCACGCGTGGAGCACAGATTATGAAACAATTTCCAGCACATTGAGAATAGCCTCGATAGACATCACATTTAAATAACGCGAAATAGTATAAATCTGTAAACAAATTAAAAAAAAATCACGCTTGGAGCATAGATTATGAAACAATTTCCAGAACATTGAGAATAGTCTCAATAGACATCGCCTGTAAATAACGCGAAATAGTATAAATTCGTAAACAAATTTAAAAAAATCGCGCGTGGAGCACAGATTATGAAACAATTTCCAGCACATTGAGAATAGCCTCGATAGACATCACCTTTAAATAACGCGAAATAGTATAAAACCTTAAACAAATTTAAAAAAATCACGCGTGGAGCACAGGTTATGAAACAATTTCCAGCACATTGAGAATAACCTCGATAGACATCACCTTTAAATAACGCGAAATAGTATAAAACCGTAAACAAATTTAAAAAAATCACGCGTGGAGCACAGATTATGAAATAATTTCCAGCACATTGAGAATAGCCTCGATAGACATCACCTTTAAATAACGCGAAATAGTATAAATCTGTAAACAAATTGAAAAAAAATCACGCTTGGAGCATAGATTATGAAACAATTTCCAGAACACTGAGAATTTTCTCAATAGACATCGCCTGTAAATAACGCGAAATAGTATAAATTCGTAAACAAATTTAAAAAAATCGCGCTTGGAGCACAGATTATGAAACAATTTCCAGCACATTGAGAATAGTCTCGATAGACATCACCTTTAAATAACTCGAAACAGTATAAATATGTAAACAAATTGAAAAAAAATCAAGCTTGGAGCATAGATTGTTAAACAATTTCCAGCACATTGAGAATAACCTCGATAGACATCACCTTTAAATAACGCGAAATAGTATAAAACCGTAAACAAATTCATAAAAATCACGCGTGGACCACAGATTATGAAACAATTTCCAGCACATTGAGAATAGCCTCGATAGACATCACCTTTAAATAACGCGAAATAGTATAAATGCGTAAACAAATTCAAAAAAAATCACGCTTGGAGCACAGATTATCAAACAATTTCCAGCACATTGAGAATATCCTCGATAGACATCACTTTTAAATAACGCGAACTAGTATAAATATGTAAACAAATTGAAAAAAAAAATCACGTTTGGAGCATAAATTGTGAAACAATTTCCAGCACATTGAGAATAACCTCGATAGACATCACTTTTAAATAACGCGAAATAGTATAAATATGTAAACAAATCGAAAAAAAAAATCAAGATTGGAGCATAGATTGTGAAACAATTTCCAGCACATTGAAAATAGTCTCGATAGACATGGCCTTTAAATAACGCGAAATAGTATAAATCCGTAAAGAAATTAAAAAAAAAAAACACGCGTGGAGCACAGATTATGAAACAATTTCCAGCACATTGAGAATAGCTTCGATAGACATCACCTTTAAATAACGCGAAAAAGTATAAATCTGTAAAAAAATTGAGAAAAAAAATCACGTTTGGAGCATAAATTGTGAAACAATTTCCAGCACATTGAGAATAACCTCGATAGACATCACCTTTAAATAACGCGAAATAGTATAAAACCGTAAACAAATTCATAAAAATCACGAGTGGACCACAGATTATGAAACAATTTCCAGCACATTGAAAATAGCCTCGATAGACATCACCTTTAAATAACGCGAAACAGTTTAAATATGTAAACAAATTGAAAAAAATATCAAGCTTGGAACATAGATTGTTAAACAATTTCCAGCACATTGAGAATAACCTCGATAGACATTACCTTTAAATAACGCGAAATAGTATAAAACCGTAAACAAATTTTAAAAAATCACGCGTGGAGAACAGATTATGAAACAATTTCCAGCACATTGAGAATAACCTCGATAGACTTTACCTTTAAATAACGCGAAATAGTATAAATGCGTAAACCAATTCAAAAAAATCACGCGTGGACCACAGATTATGAAACAATTTCCAGCACATTGAGAATAGCCTCGATAGACATCACCTTTAAATAACGCGAAATCTTATAAATTTGTAAATAAATTCAAAAAAATCACGCGTGGAGCACAGATTATGAAACAATTTCCAGCACATTGAGAATAGCCTCGATAGACATCGCCTTTAAATAACGCGAAATAGTATATATCCGTAAACAAATTGAAAAAAATCACGCGTGGAGCACAGATTATGAAACAATTTCCAGCACATTGAGAGTAACCTCGATAGACATCACCTTTAAATAACGCGAAATAGTATAAAACCGTAAACAAATTTAAAAAAATCACGCGTGGAGCACAGATTATGAAACAATTTCCAGCACATTGAGAATAACCTCGATAGACATCACCTTTAAATAACGCGAAATAGTATAAAACCGTAAAAAAATTCATAAAAATCACGCGTGGACCACAGATTATGAAACAATTTCCAGCACATTGAGAATAGCCTCGATAGACATCACCTTTAAATAACGCGAAACAGTTTAAATATGTAATTAAATTGAAAAAAATATCAAGCTTGGAACATAGATTGTTAAACAATTTCCAGCACATTGACAATAACCTCGATAGACATCACCTTTAAATAACGCGAAATAGTATAAAACCGTAAACAAATTTTAAAAAATCACGCGTGGAGAACAGATTATGAAACAATTTCCAGCACATTGAGAATAACCTCGATAGACTTCACCTTTAAATAACGCGAAATAGTATAAATGCGTAAACCAATTCAAAAAAATCACGCGTGGACCACAGATTATGAAACAATTTCCAGCACATTGAGAATAGCCTCGATAGACATCACCTTTAAATAACGCGAAATCTTATAAATTTGTAAATAAATTCAAAAAAATCACGCGTGGAGCACAGATTATGAATCAATTTCCAGCACATTGAGAATAGCCTCGATAGACATCGCCTTTAAATAACGCGAAATAGTATATATCCGTAAACAAATTGAAAAAAATCACGCGTGGAGCACAGATTATGAAACAATTTCCAGCACATTGAGAATAACCTCGATAGACATCACCTTTAAATAACGCGAAATAGTATAAATTTGTAAATAAATGCAAAAAAATCACGCGTGGAGCACAGATTATGAAACAATTTCCAGCACATTGAGAATAGCCTCGATAGACATCACCTTTAAATAACGCGAAATAGTATAAAACCGTAAACAAATTAAAAAAAATCACGCGTGGAGCACAGATTATGAAACAATTTCCAGCACATTGAGAATAACCTCGATAGACATCACCTTTAAATAACGCGAAACAGTTTAAATATGTAAACAAATTGAAAAAAAATATCAAGCTTGGAACATAGATTGTTAAACAATTTCCAGCACATTGAGAATAACCTCGATAGACATTACCTTTAAATAACGCGAAATAGTATAAAACCGTAAACAAATTTTAAAAAATCACGCGTGGAGAACAGATTATGAAACAATTTCCAGCACATTGAGAATAACCTCGATAGACTTCACCATTAAATAACGCGAAATAGTATAAATGCGTAAACCAATTAAAAAAAATCACGCGTGGACCACAGATTATGAAACAATTTCCAGCACATTGAGAATAGCCTCGATAGACATCACCTTTAAATAACGCGAAATCTTATAAATTTGTAAATAAATTCAAAAAAATCACGCGTGGAGCACAGATTATGAAACAATTTCCAGCACATTGAGAATAGCCTCGATAGACATCGCCTTTAAATAACGCGAAATAGTATAAATTTGTAAATAAATGCAAAAAAATCACGCGTGGAGCACAGATTATGAAACAATTTCCAGCACATTGAGAATAGCCTCGATAGACATCACCTTTAAATAACGCGAAATAGTATAAAACCGTAAACAAATTAAAAAAAATCACGCGTGGAGCACAGATTATGAAACAATTTCCAGCACATTGAGAATAACCTCGATAGACATCACCTTTAAATAACGCGAAATAGTATAAAACCGTAAACAAATTTAAAAAAATCACGCGTGGAGCACAGATTATGAAACAATTTCCAGCACATTGAGAATAGCCTCGATAGACATCACATTTAAATAACGCGAAATAGTATAAATCTGTAAACAAATTGAAAAAAAATCACGCTTGGAGCATAGATTATGAAACAATTTCCAGAACATTGAGAATAGTCTCAATAGACATCGCCTGTAAATAACGCGAAATAGTATAAATTCGTAAACAAATTTAAAAAAATCGCGCGTGGAGCACAGATTATGAAACAATTTCCAGCACATTGAGAATAGCCTCGATAGACATCACCTTTAAATAACGCGAAATAGTATAAAACCTTAAACAAATTTAAAAAAATCACGCGTGGAGCACAGGTTATGAAACAATTTCCAGCACATTGAGAATAACCTCGATAGACATCACCTTTAAATAACGCGAAATAGTATAAAACCGTAAACAAATTTAAAAAAATCACGCGTGGAGCACAGATTATGAAATAATTTCCAGCACATTGAGAATAGCCTCGATAGACATCACCTTTAAATAACGCGAAATAGTATAAATCTGTAAACAAATTGAAAAAAAATCACGCTTGGAGCATAGATTATGAAACAATTTCCAGAACATTGAGAATTTTCTCAATAGACATCGCCTGTAAATAACGCGAAATAGTATAAATTCGTAAACAAATTTAAAAAAATCGCGCTTGGAGCACAGATTATGAAACAATTTCCAGCACATTGAGAATAGTCTCGATAGACATCACCTTTAAATAACTCGAAACAGTATAAATATGTAAACAAATTGAAAAAAAATCAAGCTTGGAGCATAGATTGTTAAACAATTTCCAGCACATTGAGAATAACCTCGATAGACATCACCTTTAAATAACGCGAAATAGTATAAAACCGTAAACAAATTCATAAAAATCACGCGTGGACCACAGATTATGAAACAATTTCCAGCACATTGAGAATAGCCTCGATAGACATCACCTTTAAATAACGCGAAATAGTATAAATGCGTAAACAAATTCAAAAAAAATCACGCTTGGAGCACAGATTATCAAACAATTTCCAGCACATTGAGAATATCCTCGATAGACATCACTTTTAAATAACGCGAACTAGTATAAATATGTAAACAAATTGAAAAAAAAAATCACGTTTGGAGCATAAATTGTGAAACAATTTCCAGCACATTGAGAATAACCTCGATAGACATCACTTTTAAATAACGCGAAATAGTATAAATATGTAAACAAATCGAAAAAAAAAATCAAGATTGGAGCATAGATTGTGAAACAATTTCCAGCACATTGAAAATAGTCTCGATAGACATGGCCTTTAAATAACGCGAAATAGTATAAATCCGTAAAGAAATTAAAAAAAAAAAACACGCGTGGAGCACAGATTATGAAACAATTTCCAGCACATTGAGAATAGCTTCGATAGACATCACCTTTAAATAACGCGAAAAAGTATAAATCTGTAAAAAAATTGAGAAAAAAAATCACGTTTGGAGCATAAATTGTGAAACAATTTCCAGCACATTGAGAATAACCTCGATAGACATCACCTTTAAATAACGCGAAATAGTATAAAACCGTAAACAAATTCATAAAAATCACGAGTGGACCACAGATTATGAAACAATTTCCAGCACATTGAAAATAGCCTCGATAGACATCACCTTTAAATAACGCGAAACAGTTTAAATATGTAAACAAATTGAAAAAAATATCAAGCTTGGAACATAGATTGTTAAACAATTTCCAGCACATTGAGAATAACCTCGATAGACATTACCTTTAAATAACGCGAAATAGTATAAAACCGTAAACAAATTTTAAAAAATCACGCGTGGAGAACAGATTATGAAACAATTTCCAGCACATTGAGAATAACCTCGATAGACTTTACCTTTAAATAACGCGAAATAGTATAAATGCGTAAACCAATTCAAAAAAATCACGCGTGGACCACAGATTATGAAACAATTTCCAGCACATTGAGAATAGCCTCGATAGACATCACCTTTAAATAACGCGAAATCTTATAAATTTGTAAATAAATTCAAAAAAATCACGCGTGGAGCACAGATTATGAAACAATTTCCAGCACATTGAGAATAGCCTCGATAGACATCGCCTTTAAATAACGCGAAATAGTATATATCCGTAAACAAATTGAAAAAAATCACGCGTGGAGCACAGATTATGAAACAATTTCCAGCACATTGAGAATAACCTCGATAGACATCACCTTTAAATAACGCGAAATAGTATAAAACCGTAAACAAATTTAAAAAAATCACGCGTGGAGCACAGATTATGAAACAATTTCCAGCACATTGAGAATAACCTCGATAGACATCACCTTTAAATAACGCGAAATAGTATAAAACCGTAAACAAATTCATAAAAATCACGCGTGGACCACAGATTATGAAACAATTTCCAGCACATTGAGAATAGCCTCGATAGACATCACCTTTAAATAACGCGAAACTGTTTAAATATGTAATTAAATTGAAAAAAATATCAAGCTTGGAACATAGATTGTTAAACAATTTCCAGCACATTGACAATAACCTCGATAGACATCACCTTTAAATAACGCGAAATAGTATAAAACCGTAAACAAATTTTAAAAAATCACGCGTGGAGAACAGATTATGAAACAATTTCCAGCACATTGAGAATAACCTCGATAGACTTCACCTTTAAATAACAGGAAATAGTATAAATGCGTAAACCAATTCAAAAAAATCACGCGTGGACCACAGATTATGAAACAATTTCCAGCACATTGAGAATAGCCTCGATAGACATCACCTTTAAATAACGCGAAATCTTATAAATTTGTAAATAAATTCAAAAAAATCACGCGTGGAGCACAGATTATGAATCAATTTCCAGCACATTGAGAATAGCCTCGATAGACATCGCCTTTAAATAACGCGAAATAGTATATATCCGTAAACAAATTGAAAAAAATCACGCGTGGAGCACAGATTATGAAACAATTTCCAGCACATTGAGAATAACCTCGATAGACATCACCTTTAAATAACGCGAAATAGTATAAATTTGTAAATAAATGCAAAAAAATCACGCGTGGAGCACAGATTATGAAACAATTTCCAGCACATTGAGAATAGCCTCGATAGACATCACCTTTAAATAACGCGAAATAGTATAAAACCGTAAACAAATTAAAAAAAATCACGCGTGGAGCACAGATTATGAAACAATTTCCAGCACATTGAGAATAACCTCGATAGACATCACCTTTAAATAACGCGAAATAGTATAAAACCGTAAACAAATTTTAAAAAATCACGCGTGGAGCACAGATTATGAAACAATTTCCAGCACATTGAGAATAGCCTTGATAGACATCACCTTTAAATAACGCGAAATAGTATAAATCCGTAAACAAATTAAAAAAAAAACACGCGTGGAGCACAGATTATGAAACAATTTCCAGCACATTGAGAATAGCTTCGATAGACATCACCTTTAAATAACGCGAAAAAGTATAAATCTGTAAAAAAATTGAGAAAAAAAATCACGTTTGGAGCATAAATTGTGAAACAATTTCCAGCACATTGAGAATAACCTCGATAGACATCACCTTTAAATAACGCGAAATAGTATAAAACCGTAAACAAATTCATAAAAATCACGCGTGGCCCACAGATTATGAAACAATTTCCAGGACATTGAGAATAGCCTCGATAGACATCACCTTTAAATAACGCGAAATAGTATAAATATGTAAACAAATTGAAAAAAAAAATCAAGATTGGAGCATAGATTGTGAAACAATTTCCAGCACATTGAAAATAGTCTCGATAGACATGGCCTTTAAATAACGCGAAATAGTATAAATCCGTAAACAAATTCATAAAAATCACGCGTGGACCACAGATTATGAAACAATTTCCAGCACATTGAGAATAGCCTCGATAGACATCACTTTTAAATAACGCGAAATAGTATAAATATGTAAACAAATTGAAAAAAAAAATCAAGATTGGAGCATAGATTGTGAAACAATTTCCAGCACATTGAAAATAGTCTCGATAGACATGGCCTTTAAATAACGCGAAATAGTATAAATCCGTAAACAAATTAAAAAAAATCACGCGTGGAGCACAGATTATGAAACAATTTCCAGCACATTGAGAATAGCTTCGATAGACATCACCTTTAAATAACGCGAAAAAGTATAAATCTGTAAAAAAATTGAGAAAAAAAATCACGTTTGGAGCATAAATTGTGAAACAATTTCCAGCACATTGAGAATAACCTCGATAGACATCACCTTTAAATAACGCGAAATAGTATAAAACCGTAAACAAATTCATAAAAATCACGCGTGGACCACAGATTATGAAACAATTTCCAGCACATTGAGAATAGCCTCGATAGACATCACCTTTAAATAACGCGAAACAGTTTAAATATGTAAACAAATTGAAAAAAAAAATCAAGCTTGGAACATAGATTGTTAAACAATTTCCAGCACATTGAGAATAACCTCGATAGACATCACCTTTAAATAACGCGAAATAGTATAAAACCGTTAACAAATTTTAAAAAATCACGCGTGGAGAACAGATTATGAAACAATTTCCAGCACATTGAGAATAACCTCGATAGACTTCACCTTTAAATAACGCGAAATAGTATAAATGCGTAAACCAATTCAAAAAAATCACGCGTGGACCACAGATTATGAAACAATTTCCAGCACATTGAGAATAGCCTCGATAGACATCACCTTTAAATAACGCGAAATCTTATAAATTTGTAAATAAATTCAAAAAAATCACGCGTGGAGCACAGATTATGAAACAATTTCCAGAACATTGAGAATAGCCTCGATAGACATCGCCTTTAAAAAACGCGAAATAGTATATATCCGTAAACAAATTGAAAAAAATCACGCGTGGAGCACAGATTATGAAACAATTTCCAGCACATTGAGAATAACCTCGATAGACATCACCTTTAAATAACGCGAAATAGTATAAATTTGTAAATAAATGCAAAAAAATCACGCGTGGAGCACAGATTATGAAACAATTTCCAGCACATTGAGAATAGCCTCGATAGACATCACCTTTAAATAACGCGAAATAGTATAAAACCGTAAACAAATTTAAAAAATCACGCGTGAAGCACAGATTATGAAACAATTTCCAGCACATTGAGAATAGCCTCGATAGACATCACCTTTAAATAACGCGAAATAGTATAAATCTGTAAACAAATTGAAAAAAAATCACGCTTGGAGCATAGATTATGAAACAATTTCCAGAACATTGAGAATAGTCTCAATAGACATCGCCTGTAAATAACGCGAAATATTATAAATTCGTAAACAAATTTTAAAAAATCACGCGTGAAGCACAGATTATGAAACAATTTCCAGCACATTGAGAATAGCCTCGATAGACATCACCTTTAAATAACGCGAAATAGTATAAATCTGTAAACAAATTGAAAAAAAATCACGCTTGGAGCATAGATTATGAAACAATTTCCAGAACATTGAGAATAGTCTCAATAGACATCGCCTGTAAATAACGCGAAATATTATAAATTCGTAAACAAATTTTAAAAAATCGCGCGTGGAGCACAGATTATGGAACAATTTCCAGCACATTGAGAATAACCTCGATAGACATCACCTTTAAATAACGCGAAATAGAATAAATTTGTAAATAAATGCAAGAAAATCACGCGTGGAGCACAGATTATGAAACAATTTCCAGCACATTGAGAATAGCCTCGATAGACATCACCTTTAAATAACGCGAAATAGTATAAAACCGTAAACAAATTTAAAAAAATCACGCGTGGAGCACAGATTATGAAACAATTTCCAGCACATTGAGAATAACCTCGATAGACATCACCTTTAAATAACGCGAAATAGTATAAAACCGTAAACAAATTTAAAAAAATCACGCGTGGAGCACAGATTATGAAACAATTTCCAGCACATTGAGAATGGCCTCGATAGACATCACCTTTAAATAACGCGAAATAGTATAAAACCGTAAACAAATTTAAAAAAATCACGCGTGGAGCACAGATTATGAAACAATTTCCAGCACATTGAGAATAACCTCGATAGACATCACCTTTAAATAACGCGAAATAGTATAAAACCGTAAACAAATTAAAAAAAATCACGCGTGGAGCACAGATTATGAAACAATTTCCAGCACATTGAGAATAGCCTCGATAGACATCACCTTTAAATAACGCGAAATAGTATAAATCTGTAAACAAATTGAAAAAAAATCACGCTTGGAGGATAGATTATGAAACAATTTCCAGAACATTGAGAATAGTCTCAATAGACATCGCCTGTAAATAACGCGAAATAGTATAAATTCGTAAACAAATTTAAAAAAATCGCGCTTGGAGCACAGATTATAAAACAATTTCCAGCACATTGAGAATAGTCTCGATAGACATCACCTTTAAATAACTCGAAACAGTATAAATATGTAAACAAATTGAAAAAAAATATCAAGCTTTGAGCATAGATTGTTAAACAATTTCCAGCACATTGAGAATAACCTCGATAGACATCACCTTTAAATAACGCGAAATAGTATAAAACAGTAAACAAATTCATAAAAATCACGCGTGGACCACAGATTATGAAACAATTTCCAGCACATTGAGAATAGCCTCGATAGACATCACCTTTAAATAACGCGAAATAGTATAAATGCGTAAACAAATAAAAAAAAATCACGCTTGGAGCACAGATTATCAAACAATTTCCAGCACATTGACAATAGCCACGATAGACATCGCCTTTAAATAACGCGAAATAGTATAAATTTGTAAATAAATGCAAAAAAATCACGCGTGGAGCACAGATTATGAAACAATTTCCAGCACATTGAGAATAGCCCCGATAGACATCACTTTTAAATAACGCGAAATAGTATAAATATGTAAACAAATTGAAAAAAAAAATCAAGATTGGAGCATAGATTGTGAAACAATTTCCAGCACATTGAAAATAGTCTCAATAGACATCGCTTTTAAATAACGCGAAATAGTATAAATCCGTAAACAAATTTTAAAAAATCGCGCTTGGAGCACAGATTACAAAACAATTTCCAGCACATTGAGAATAGTCTCGATAGACATCACCTTTAAATAACGCGAAACAGTTTAAATATGTAAACAAATTGAAAAAAAAAAAATCAAGCTTGGAACATAGATTGTTAAACAATTTCCAGCACATTGAGAATAACCTCGATAGACATCACCTTTAAATAACGCGAAATAGTATAAAACCGTAAACAAATTTTAAAAAATCACGCGTGGAGAACAGATTATGAAACAAATTCCAGCACATTGAGAATAACCTCGATAGACTTCACCTTTAAATAACGCGAAGTAGTATAAATGCGTAAACCAATTCAAAAAAATCACGCGTGGAGCACAGATTATGAAACAATTTCCAGCACATTGTGAATAACCTCGATAGACATCACCTTTAAATAACGCGAAATAGTATAAATTTGTAAATAAATGCAAAAAAATCACGCGTGGAGCACAGATTATGAAACAATTTCCAGCACATTGAGAATAGCCTCGATAGACGTCACCTTTAAATAACGCGAAATAGTATAAAACCGTAAACAAATTTAAAAAAATCACGCGTGGAGCACAGATTATGAAACAATTTCCAGCACATTGAGAATAACCTCGATAGACATCACCTTTAAATAACGCGAAAAAGTATAAAACCGTAAACAAATTTAAAAAAATCACGCGTGGAGCACAGATTATGAAACAATTTCCAGCACATTGAGAATAGCCTCGATAGACATCACCTTTAAATAACGCGAAATAGTATAAATCTGTAAACAAATTGAAAAAAAATCACGCTTGGAGCATAGATTATGAAACAATTTCCAGAACATTGAGAATAGTCTCAATAGACATCGCCTGTAAATAACGCGAAGTAGTATAAATTCGTAAACAAATTTAAAAAAATCGCGCGTGGAGCACAGATTATGAAACAATTTCCAGCACATTGAGAATAACCTCGATAGACATCACCTTTAAATAACGCGAAATAGAATAAATTTGTAAATAAATGCAAGAAAATCACGAGTGGAGCACAGATTATGAAACAATTTCCAGCACATTGTGAATAGCCTCGATAGACATCACCTTTAAATAACGCGAAATAGTATAAAACCGTAAACAAATTTAAAAAAATCACGCGTGGAGCACAGATTATGAAACAATTTCCAGCACATTGAGAATAACCTCGATAGACATCACCTTTAAATAACGCGAAATAGTATAAAACCGTAAACAAATTTAAAAAAATCACGCGTGGAGCACAGATTATGAAACAATTTCCAGCACATTGAGAATAGCCTCGATAGACATCACCTTTAAATAACGTGAAATAGTATAAAACCGTAAACAAATTTTAAAAAATCACGCGTGGAGCACAGATTATGAAACAATTTCCAGCACATTGAGAATAACCTCGATAGACATCACCTTTAAATAACGCGAAATAGTATAAAACCGTAAACAAATTAAAAAAAATCACGCGTGGAGCACAGATTATGAAACAATTTCCAGCACATTGAGAATAGCCTCGATAGACATCACCTTTAAATAACGCGAAATAGTATAAATTTGTAAATAAATGCAAGAAAATCACGCGTGGAGCACAGATTATGAAACAATTTCCAGCACATTGAGAATAGCCTCGATAGACATCACCTTTAAATAACGCGAAATAGTATAAAACCGTAAACAAATTAAAAAAAAATCACGCGTGGAGCACAGATTATGAAACAATTTCCAGAACATTGAGAATAACCTCGATAGACATCACCTTTAAATAACGCGAAATAGTATAAAACCGTAAACAAATTTAAAAAAATCACGCGTGGAGCACAGATTATGAAACAATTTCCCGCACATTGAGAATAGCCTCGATAGACATCACCTTTAAATTACGCGAAATAGTATAAATCTGTAAACAAATTGAAAAAAAACACGCTTGGAGCATAGATTATGAAACAATTTCCAGAACATTGAGAATAGTCTCAATAGACATCGCCTGTAAATAACGCGAAATAGTATAAATTCGTAAACAAATTTAAAAAAATCGCGCTTGGAGCACAGATTATAAAACAATTTCCAGCACATTGAGAATAGTCTCGATAGACATCACCTTTAAATAACTCGAAACAGTATAAATATGTAAACAAATTGAAAAAAAAAATCAAGCTTGGAGCATAGATTGTTAAACAATTTCCAGCACATTGAGAATAACCTCGATAGACATCACCTTTAAATAACGCGAAATAGTATAAAACCGTAAACAAATTCATAAAAATCACGCGTGGACCACAGATTATGAAACAATTTCCAGCACATTGAGAATAGCCTCGATAGACATCACCTTTAAATAACGCGAAATAGTATAAATGCGTAAACAAATTCAAAAAAATCACGCTTGGAGCAGAGATTATCAAACAATTTCCAGCACATTGACAATAGCCTCGATAGACATCGCCTTTAAATAACGCGAAATAGTATAAATTTGTAAATAAATGCAAAAAAATCACGCGTGGAGCACAGATTATGAAACAATTTCCAGCACATTGAGAATAGCCTCGATAGACATCACTTTTAAATAACGCGAAATAGTATAAATATGTAAACAAATTGAAAAAAAAATCACGCTTGGAGCATAGATTATGAAACAATTTCCAGAACATTGAGAATAGTCTCAATAGACATCGCCTGTAAATAACGCGAAATAGTATAAATTCGTAAACAAATTTAAAAAAATCGCGCGTGGAGCACAGATTATGAAACAATTTCCAGCACATTGAGAATAACCTCGATAGACATCACCTTTAAATAACGCGAAATAGAATAAATTTGTAAATAAATGCAAGAAAATCACGCGTGGAGCACAGATTATGAAACAATTTCCAGCACATTGAGAATAGCCTCGATAGACATCACCTTTAAATAACGCGAAATAGTATAAAACCGTAAACAAATTTAAAAAAATCACGCGTGGAGCACAGATTATGAAACAATTTCCAGCACATTGAGAATAACCTCGCTAGACATCACCTTTAAATAACGCGAAATAGTATAAAACCGTAAACAAATTAAAAAAAATCACGCGTGGAGCACAGATTATGAAACAATTTCCAGCACATTGAGAATAGCCTCGATAGACATCACCTTTAAATAACGCGAAATAGTATAAAACCGTAAACAAATTTTAAAAAATCACGCGTGAAGCACAGATTATGAAACAATTTCCAGCACATTGAGAATAACCTCGATAGACATCACCTTTAAATAACGCGAAATAGTATAAAACCGTAAACAAATTAAAAAAAATCACGCGTGGAGCACAGATTATGAAACAATTTCCAGCACATTGAGAATAGCCTCGATAGACATCACCTTTAAATAACGCGAAATAGTATAAATCTGTAAACAAATTGGAAAAAAATCACGCTTGGAGCACAGATTATGAAACAATTTCCAGAACATTGAGAATAGTCTCAATAGACATCGCCTGTAAATAACGCGAAATAGTATAAATTCGTAAACAAATTTAAAAAAATCGCGCTTGGAGCACAGATTATAAAACAATTTCCAGCACATTGAGAATAGCCCCGATAGACATCACTTTTAAATAACGCGAAATAGTATAAATATGTAAACAAATTGAAAAAAAAAATCAAGATTGGAGCATAGATTGTGAAACAATTTCCAGCACATTGAAAATAGTCTCAATAGACATCGCTTTTAAATAACGCGAAATAGTATAAATCCGTAAACAAATTTTAAAAAATCGCGCTTGGAGCACAGATTACAAAACAATTTCCAGCACATTGAGAATAGTCTCGATAGACATCTCACCTTTAAAGAACTCGAAACAGTATAAATATGTAAACAAATTGAAAAAAAAAATCAAGCTTGGAGCATAGATTGTTAAACAATTTCTAGCACATTGAGAATAACCTCGATAGACATCACCTTTAAATAACGCGAAATAGTATAAAACCGTAAACAAATTCATAAAAATCACGCGTGGACCACAGATTATGAAACAATTTCCAGCACATTGAGAATAGCCTCGATAGACATCACCTTTAAATAACGCGAAATAGTATAAATATGTAAACAAATTGAAAAAAAAATCAAGATTGGAGCATAGATTGTGAAACAATTTCCAGCACATTGAAAATAGTCTCGATAGACATGGCCTTTAAATAACGCGAAATAGTATAAATCCGTAAACAAATTCATAAAAATCACGCGTGGACCACAGATTATGAAACAATTTCCAGCACATTGAGAATAGCCTCGATAGACATCACTTTTAAATAACGCGAAATAGTATAAATATGTAAACAAATTGAAAAAAAAAATCAAGATTGGAGCATAGATTGTGAAACAATTTCCAGCACATTGAAAATAGTCTCGATAGACATGGCCTTTAAATAACGCGAAATAGTATAAATCCGTAAACAAATTAAAAAAAATACACGCGTGGAGCACAGATTATGAAACAATTTCCAGCACATTGAGAATAGCTTCGATAGACATCACCTTTAAATAACGCGAAAAAGTATAAATCTGTAAAAAAATTGAGAAAAAAAATCACGTTTGGAGCATAAATTGTGAAACAATTTCCAGCACATTGAGAATAACCTCGATAGACATCACCTTTAAATAACGCGAAATAGTATAAAACCGTAAACAAATTCATAAAAATCACGCGTGGACCACAGATTATGAAACAATTTCCAGCACATTGAGAATAGCCTCGATAGACATCACCTTTAAATAACGCGAAACAGTTTAAATATGTAAACAAATTGAAAAAAAAAATCAAGCTTGGAACATAGATTGTTAAACAATTTCCAGCACATTGAGAATAACCTCGATAGACATCACCTTTAAATAACGCGAAATAGTATAAAACCGTAAACAAATTTTAAAAAATCACGCGTGGAGAACAGATTATGAAACAATTTCCAGCACATTGAGAATAACCTCGATAGACTTCACCTTTAAATAACGCGAAATAGTATAAATGCGTAAACCAATTCAAAAAAATCACGCGTGGACCACAGATTATGAAACAATTTCCAGCACATTGAGAATAGCCTCGATAGACATCACCTTTAAATAACGCGAAATCTTATAAATTTGTAAATAAATTCAAAAAAATCACGCGTGGAGCACAGATTATGAAACAATTTCCAGAACATTGAGAATAGCCTCGATAGACATCGCCTTTAAATAACGCGAAATAGTATATATCCGTAAACAAATTGAAAAAAATCACGCGTGGAGCACAGATTATGAAACAATTTCCAGCACATTGAGAATAGCCTCGATAGACATCACCTTTAAATAACGCGAAATAGTATAAAACCGTAAACAAATTTAAAAAATCACGCGTGGAGCACAGATTATGAAACAATTTCCAGCACATTGAGAATAACCTCGATAGACATCACCTTTAAATAACGCGAAATAGTATAAAACCGTAAACAAATTTAAAAAAATCACGCGTGAAGCACAGATTATTAAACAATTTCCAGCACATTGAGAATAGCCTCGATAGACATCACCTTTAAATAACGCGAAATAGTATAAATCTGTAAACAAATTGAAAAAAAATCACGTTTGGAGCATAGATTATGAAACAATTTCCAGAACATTGAGAATAGTCTCAATAGACATCGCCTGTAAATAACGCGAAATAGTATAAATTCGTAAACAAATTTAAAAAAATCGCGCGTGGAGCACAGATTATGAAACAATTTCCAGCACATTGAGAATAACCTCGATAGACATCACCTTTAAATAACGCGAAATAGAATAAATTTCTAAATAAATGCAAGAAAATCACGCGTGGAGCACAGATTATGAAACAATTTCCAGCACATTGAGAATAGCCTCGATAGACATCACCTTTAAATAACGCGAAATAGTATAAAACCGTAAACAAATTTAAAAAAATCACGCGTGGAGCACAGATTATGAAACAATTTCCAGCACATTGAGAATTACCTCGATACACATCACCTTTAAATAACGCGAAATAGTATAAATCTGTAAACAAATTGAAAAAAAATCACGCTTGGAGCATAGATTATGAAACAATTTCCAGAACATTGAGAATAGTCTCAATAGACATCGCCTGTAAATAACGCGAAGTAGTATAAATTCGTAAACAAACTTAAAAAAATCGCGCGTGGAGCACAGATTATGAAACAATTTCCAGCACATTGAGAATAACCTCGATAGACATCACCTTTAAATAACGCGAAATAGAATAAATTTGTAAATAAATGCAAGAAAATCACGAGTGGAGCACAGATTATGAAACAATTTCCAGCACATTGTGAATAGCCTCGATAGACATCACCTTTAAATAACGCGAAATAGTATAAAACCGTAAACAAATTTAAAAAAATCACGCGTGGAGCACAGATTATGAAACAATTTCCAGCACATTGAGAATAACCTCGATAGACATCACCTTTAAATAACGCGAAATAGTATAAAACCGTAAACAAATTAAAAAAAATCACGCGTGGAGCACAGATTATGAAACAATTTCCAGCACATTGAGAATAGCCTCGATAGACATCACCTTTAAATAACGTGAAATAGTATAAAACCGTAAACAAATTTAAAAAAATCACGCGTGGAGCACAGATTATGAAACAATTTCCAGCACATTGAGAATAACCTCGATAGACATCACCTTTAAATAACGCGAAATAGTATAAAACCGTAAACAAATTAAAAAAAATCACGCGTGGAGCACAGATTATGAAACAATTTCCAGCACATTGAGAATAGCCTCGATAGACATCACCTTTAAATAACGCGAAATAGTATAAATTTGTAAATAAATGCAAGAAAATCACGCGTGGAGCACAGATTATGAAACAATTTCCAGCACATTGAGAATAGCCTCGATAGACATCACCTTTAAATAACGCGAAATAGTATAAAACCGTAAACAAATTAAAAAAAATCACGCGTGGAGCACAGATTATGAAACAATTTCCAGAACATTGAGAATAACCTCGATAGACATCACCTTTAAATAACGCGAAATAGTATAAAACCGTAAACAAATTTAAAAAAATCACGCGTGGAGCACAGATTATGAAACAATTTCCAGCACATTGAGAATAGCCTCGATAGACATCACCTTTAAATAACGCGAAATAGTATAAATCTGTAAACAAATTGAAAAAAAATCACGCTTGGAGCATAGATTATGAAACAATTTCCAGAACATTGAGAATAGTCTCAATAGACATCGCCTGTAAATAACGCCAAATAGTATAAATTCGTAAACAAATTTAAAAAAATCGCGCTTGGAGCACAGATTATAAAACAATTTCCAGCACATTGAGAATAGTCTCGATAGACATCACCTTTAAATAACTCGAAACAGTATAAATATGTAAACAAATTGAAAAAAAAAATCAAGCTTGGAGCATAGATTGTTAAACAATTTCCAGCACATTGAGAATAACCTCGATAGACATCACCTTTAAATAACGCGAAATAGTATAAAACCGTAAACAAATTCATAAAAATCACGCGTGGACCACAGATTATGAAACAATTTCCAGCACATTGAGAATAGCCTCGATAGACATCACCTTTAAATAACGCGAAATAGTATAAATGCGTAAACAAATTCAAAAAAATCACGCTTGGAGCACAGATTATCAAACAATTTCCAGCACATTGACAATAGCCTCGATAGACATCGCCTTTAAATAACGCGAAATAGTATAAATTTGTAAATAAATGCAAAAAAATCACGCGTGGAGCACAGATTATGAAACAATTTCCAGCACATTGAGAATAGCCTCGATAGACATCACTTTTAAATAACGCGAAATAGTATAAATATGTAAACAAATTGAAAAAAAAATCACGCTTGGAGCATAGATTATGAAACAATTTCCAGAACATTGAGAATAGTCTCAATAGACATCGCCTGTAAATAACGCGAAATAGTATAAATTCGTAAACAAATTTAAAAAAATCGCGCGTGGAGCACAGATTATGAAACAATTTCCAGCACATTGAGAATAACCTCGATAGACATCACCTTTAAATAACGCGAAATAGAATAAATTTGTAAATAAATGCAAGAAAATCACGCGTGGAGCACAGATTATGAAACAATTTCCAGCACATTGAGAATAG
This sequence comes from Maratus speciosus, assembly GCA_963932465.1. Classification (NCBI taxonomy): domain Eukaryota; kingdom Metazoa; phylum Arthropoda; class Arachnida; order Araneae; family Salticidae; genus Maratus; species Maratus speciosus. The sequence continues at coordinate 56,513 of CAWVRF010001314.1, forward strand.
CCTCGATAGACATCACCTTTAAATAACGCGAAATAGTATAAAACCGTAAACAAATTTAAAAAAATCACGCGTGGAGCACAGATTATGAAACAATTTCCAGCACATTGAGAATAACCTCGCTAGACATCACCTTTAAATAACGCGAAATAGTATAAAACCGTAAACAAATTAAAAAAAATCACGCGTGGAGCACAGATTATGAAACAATTTCCAGCACATTGAGAATAGCCTCGATAGACATCACCTTTAAATAACGCGAAATAGTATAAAACCGTAAACAAATTTTAAAAAATCACGCGTGAAGCACAGATTATGAAACAATTTCCAGCACATTGAGAATAACCTCGATAGACATCACCTTTAAATAACGCGAAATAGTATAAAACCGTAAACAAATTAAAAAAAATCACGCGTGGAGCACAGATTATGAAACAATTTCCAGCACATTGAGAATAGCCTCGATAGACATCACCTTTAAATAACGCGAAATAGTATAAATCTGTAAACAAATTGGAAAAAAATCACGCTTGGAGCACAGATTATGAAACAATTTCCAGAACATTGAGAATAGTCTCAATAGACATCGCCTGTAAATAACGCGAAATAGTATAAATTCGTAAACAAATTTAAAAAAATCGCGCTTGGAGCACAGATTATAAAACAATTTCCAGCACATTGAGAATAGCCCCGATAGACATCACTTTTAAATAACGCGAAATAGTATAAATATGTAAACAAATTGAAAAAAAAAATCAAGATTGGAGCATAGATTGTGAAACAATTTCCAGCACATTGAAAATAGTCTCAATAGACATCGCTTTTAAATAACGCGAAATAGTATAAATCCGTAAACAAATTTTAAAAAATCGCGCTTGGAGCACAGATTACAAAACAATTTCCAGCACATTGAGAATAGTCTCGATAGACATCTCACCTTTAAAGAACTCGAAACAGTATAAATAAGTAAACAAATTGAAAAAAAAAATCAAGCTTGGAGCATAGATTGTTAAACAATTTCCAGCACATTGAGAATAACCTCGATAGACATCACCTTTAAATAACGCGAAATAGTATAAAACCGTAAACAAATTCATAAAAATCACGCGTGGACCACAGATTATGAAACAATTTCCAGCACATTGAGAATAGCCTCGATAGACATCACCTTTAAATAACGCGAAATAGTATAAATATGTAAACAAATTGAAAAAAAAATCAAGATTGGAGCATAGATTGTGAAACAATTTCCAGCACATTGAAAATAGTCTCGATAGACATGGCCTTTAAATAACGCGAAATAGTATAAATCCGTAAACAAATTCATAAAAATCACGCGTGGACCACAGATTATGAAACAATTTCCAGCACATTGAGAATAGCCTCGATAGACATCACTTTTAAATAACGCGAAATAGTATAAATATGTAAACAAATTGAAAAAAAAAATCAAGATTGGAGCATAGATTGTGAAACAATTTCCAGCACATTGAAAATAGTCTCGATAGACATGGCCTTTAAATAACGCGAAATAGTATAAATCCGTAAACAAATTAAAAAAAATACACGCGTGGAGCACAGATTATGAAACAATTTCCAGCACATTGAGAATAGCTTCGATAGACATCACCTTTAAATAACGCGAAAAAGTATAAATCTGTAAAAAAATTGAGAAAAAAAATCACGTTTGGAGCATAAATTGTGAAACAATTTCCAGCACATTGAGAATAACCTCGATAGACATCACCTTTAAATAACGCGAAATAGTATAAAACCGTAAACAAATTCATAAAAATCACGCGTGGACCACAGATTATGAAACAATTTCCAGCACATTGAGAATAGCCTCGATAGACATCACCTTTAAATAACGCGAAACAGTTTAAATATGTAAACAAATTGAAAAAAAAAATCAAGCTTGGAACATAGATTGTTAAACAATTTCCAGCACATTGAGAATAACCTCGATAGACATCACCTTTAAATAACGCGAAATAGTATAAAACCGTAAACAAATTTTAAAAAATCACGCGTGGAGAACAGATTATGAAACAATTTCCAGCACATTGAGAATAACCTCGATAGACTTCACCTTTAAATAACGCGAAATAGTATAAATGCGTAAACCAATTCAAAAAAATCACGCGTGGACCACAGATTATGAAACAATTTCCAGCACATTGAGAATAGCCTCGATAGACATCACCTTTAAATAACGCGAAATCTTATAAATTTGTAAATAAATTCAAAAAAATCACGCGTGGAGCACAGATTATGAAACAATTTCCAGAACATTGAGAATAGCCTCGATAGACATCGCCTTTAAATAACGCGAAATAGTATATATCCGTAAACAAATTGAAAAAAATCACGCGTGGAGCACAGATTATGAAACAATTTCCAGCACATTGAGAATAGCCTCGATAGACATCACCTTTAAATAACGCGAAATAGTATAAAACCGTAAACAAATTTAAAAAATCACGCGTGGAGCACAGATTATGAAACAATTTCCAGCACATTGAGAATAACCTCGATAGACATCACCTTTAAATAACGCGAAATAGTATAAAACCGTAAACAAATTTAAAAAAATCACGCGTGAAGCACAGATTATTAAACAATTTCCAGCACATTGAGAATAGCCTCGATAGACATCACCTTTAAATAACGCGAAATAGTATAAATCTGTAAACAAATTGAAAAAAAATCACGTTTGGAGCATAGATTATGAAACAATTTCCAGAACATTGAGAATAGTCTCAATAGACATCGCCTGTAAATAACGCGAAATAGTATAAATTCGTAAACAAATTTAAAAAAATCGCGCGTGGAGCACAGATTATGAAACAATTTCCAGCACATTGAGAATAACCTCGATAGACATCACCTTTAAATAACGCGAAATAGAATAAATTTGTAAATAAATGCAAGAAAATCACGCGTGGAGCACAGATTATGAAACAATTTCCAGCACATTGAGAATAGCCTCGATAGACATCACCTTTAAATAACGCGAAATAGTATAAAACCGTAAACAAATTTAAAAAAATCACGCGTGGAGCACAGATTATGAAACAATTTCCAGCACATTGAGAATTACCTCGATAGACATCACCTTTAAATAACGCGAAATAGTATAAAACCGTAAACAAATTTAAAAAAATCACGCGTGGAGCACAGATTATGAAACAATTTCCAGCACATTGAGAATAGCCTCGATAGACATCACCTTTAAATAACGCGAAATAGTATAAAACCGTAAACAAATTTAAAAAAATCACGCGTGGAGCACAGATTATGAAACAATTTCCAGCACATTGAGAATAACCTCGATAGACATCACCTTTAAATAACGCGAAATAGTATAAAACCGTAAACAAATTAAAAAAAATCACGCGTGGAGCACAGATTATGAAACAATTTCCAGCACATTGAGAATAGCCTCGATAGACATCACCTTTAAATAACGCGAAATAGTATAAATCTGTAAACAAATTGAAAAAAAATCACGCTTGGAGCATAGATTATGAAACAATTTCCAGAACATTGAGAATAGTCTCAATAGACATCGCCTGTAAATAACGCGAAATAGTATAAATTCGTAAACAAATTTAAAAAAATCGCGCTTGGAGCACAGATTATAAAACAATTTCCAGCACATTGAGAATAGTCTCGATAGACATCACCTTTAAATAACTCGAAACAGTATAAATATGTAAACAAATTGAAAAAAAATATCAAGCTTGGAGCATAGATTGTTAAACAATTTCCAGCACATTGAGAATAACCTCGATAGACATCACCTTTAAATAACGCAAAATAGTATAAAACAGTAAACAAATTCATAAAAATCACGCGTGGACCACAGATTATGAAACAATTTCCAGCACATTGAGAATAGCCTCGATAGACATCACCTTTAAATAACGCGAAATAGTATAAATGCGTAAACAAATTAAAAAAAATCACGCTTGGAGCACAGATTATCAAACAATTTCCAGCACATTGACAATAGCCTCGATAGACATCGCCTTTAAATAACGCGAAATAGTATAAATTTGTAAATAAATGCAAAAAAATCACGCGTGGAGCACAGATTATGAAACAATTTCCAGCACATCGAGAATAGCCCCGATAGACATCACTTTTAAATAACGCGAAATAGTATAAATATGTAAACAAATTGAAAAAAAAATCAAGATTGGAGCATAGATTGTGAAACAATTTCCAGCACATTGAAAATAGTCTCAATAGACATCGCTTTTAAATAACGCGAAATAGTATAAATCCGTAAACAAATTTTAAAAAATCGCGCTTGGAGCACAGATTACAAAACAATTTCCAGCACATTGAGAATAGTCTCGATAGACATCACCTTTAAATAACGCGAAACAGTTTAAATATGTAAACAAATTGAAAAAAAAATCAAGCTTGGAACATAGATTGTTAAACAATTTCCAGCACATTGAGAATAACCTCGATAGACATCACCTTTAAATAACGCGAAATAGTATAAAACCGTAAACAAATTTTAAAAAATCACGCGTGGAGAACAGATTATGAAACAATTTCCAGCACATTGAGAATAACCTCGATAGACTTCACCTTTAAATAACGCGAAATAGTATAAATGCGTAAACCAATTCAAAAAAATCACGCGTGGAGCACAGATTATGAAACAATTTCCAGCACATTGAGAATAACCTCGATAGACATCACCTTTAAATAACGCGAAATAGTATAAATTTGTAAATAAATGCAAAAAAATCACGCGTGGAGCACAGATTATGAAACAATATCCAGCACATTGAGAATAGCCTCGATAGACATCACCGTTAAATAACGCGAAATAGTATAAAACCGTAAACAAATTTTAAAAAATCACGCGTGGAGCACAGATTATGAAACAATTTCCAGCACATTGAGAATAACCTCGATAGACATCACCTTTAAATAACGCGAAATAGTATAAAACCGTAAACAAATTTTAAAAAATCACGCGTGGAGCACAGATTATGAAACAATTTCCAGCACATTGAGAATAGCCTCGATAGACATCACCTTTAAATAACGCGAAATAGTATAAATCTGTAAACAAATGGAAAAAAAATCACACTTGGAGCATAGATTATGAAACAATTTCCAGAACATTGAGAATAGTCTCAATAGACATCGCCTGTAAATAACGCGAAATAGTATAAATTCGTAAACAAATTTAAAAAAATCGCGCGTGGAGCACAGATTATGAAACAATTTCCAGCACATTGAGAATAACCTCGATAGACATCACCTTTAAATAACGCGAAATAGAATAAATTTGTAAATAAATGCAAGAAAATCACGCGTGGAGCACAGATTATGAAACAATTTCCAGCACATTGAGAATAGCCTCGATAGACATCACCTTTAAATAACGCGAAATAGTATAAAACCGTAAACAAATTTAAAAAAATCACGCGTGGAGCACAGATTATGAAACAATTTCCAGCACATTGAGAATAACCTCGATAGACATCACCTTTAAATAACGCGAAATAGTATAAAACCGTAAACAAATTAAAAAAAATCACGCGTGGAGCACACATTATGAAACAATTTCCAGCACATTGAGAATAGCCTCGATAGACATCACCTTTAAATAACGCGAAATAGTATAAAACCGTAAACAAATTTAAAAAAATCACGCGTGGAGCACAGATTATGAAACAATTTCCAGCACATTGAGAATAACCTCGATAGACATCACCTTTAAATAACGCGAAATAGTATAAAACCGTAAACAAATTTAAAAAAATCACGCGTGGAGCACAGATTATGAAACAATTTCCAGCACATTGAGAATAGCCTCGATAGACATCACCTTTAAATAACGCGAAATAGTATAAATTTGTAAATAAATGCAAGAAAATCACGCGTGGAGCACAGATTATGAAACAATTTCCAGCACATTGAGAATAGCCTCGATAGACATCACCTTTAAATAACGCGAAATAGTATAAAACCGTAAACAAATTTAAAAAAATCACGCGTGGAGCACAGATTATGAAACAATTTCCAGCACATTGAGAATAGCCTCGATAGACATCACCTTTAAATAACGCGAAATAGTATAAATTTGTAAATAAATGCAAGAAAATCACGCGTGGAGCACAGATTATGAAACAATTTCCAGCACATTGAGAATAGCCCCGATAGACATCACTTTTAAATAACGCGAAATAGTATAAATATGTAAACAAATTGAAAAAAAAATCAAGATTGGAGCATAGATTGTGAAACAATTTCCAGCACATTGAAAATAGTCTCAATAGACATCGCTTTTAAATAACGCGAAATAGTATAAATCCGTAAACAAATTTTAAAAAATCGCGCTTGGAGCACAGATTACAAAACAATTTCCAGCACATTGAGAATAGTCTCGATAGACATCACCTTTAAATAACGCGAAATAGTATAAAACCGTAAACAAATTTAAAAAAATCACGCGTGGAGCACAGATTATGAAACAATTTCCAGCACATTGAGAATAACCTCGATAGACATCACCTTTAAATAACGCGAAATAGTATAAAACCGTAAACAAATTTAAAAAAATCACGCGTGGAGCACAGATTATGAAACAATTTCCAGCACATTGAGAATAACCTCGATAGACATCACCTTTAAATAACGCGAAATAGTATAAAACCGTAAACAAATTTAAAAAAATCACGCGTGGAGCACAGATTATGAAACATTTTCCAGCACATTGAGAATAGCCTCGATAGACATCACCTTTAAATAACGCGAAATAGTATAAATCTGTAAACAAATTGAAAAAAAATCACGCTTGGAGCATAGATTATGAAACAATTTCCAGAACATTGAGAATAGTCTCAATAGACATCGCCTGTAAATAACGCGAAATAGTATAAATTCGTAAACAAATTTTAAAAAATCGCGCTTGGAGCACAGATTATAAAACAATTTCCAGCACATTGAGAATAGTCTCGATAGACATCACCTTTAAATAACTCGAAACAGTATAAATATGTAAACAAATTGAAAAAAAAATCAAGCTTGGAGCATAGATTGTTAAACAATTTCCAGCACATTGAGAATAACCTCGATAGACATCACCTTTAAATAACGCGAAGTAGTATAAATGCGTAAACAAATTCAAAAAAATCACGCTTGGAGCACAGATTATCAAACAATTTCCAGCACATTGACAATAGCCCCGATAGACATCACTTTTAAATAACGCGAAATAGTATAAATATGTAAACAAATTGAAAAAAAAATCAAGATTGGAGCATAGATTGTGAAACAATTTCCAGCACATTGAAAATAGTCTCAATAGACATCGCTTTTAAATAACGCGAAATAGTATAAATCCGTAAACAAATTTTAAAAAATCGCGCTTGGAGCACAGATTACAAAACAATTTCCAGCACATTGAGAATAGTCTCGATAGACATCACCTTTAAAGAACTCGAAACAGTATAAATATGTAAACAAATTGAAAAAAAAAATCAAGCTTGGAGCATAGATTGTTAAACAATTTCCAGCACATTGAGAATAACCTCGATAGACATCACCTTTAAATAACGCGAAATAGTATAAAACCGTAAACAAATTCATAAAAATCACGCGTGGACCACAGATTATGAAACAATTTCCAGCACATTGAGAATAGCCTCGATAGACATCACCTTTAAATAACGCGAAATAGTATAAATATGTAAACAAATTGAAAAAAAAAATCAAGATTGGAGCATAGATTGTGAAACAATTTCCAGCACATTGAAAATAGTCTCGATAGACATGGCCTTTAAATAACGCAAAATAGTATAAATCCGTAAACAAATTCATAAAAATCACGCGTGGACCACAGATTATATAACAATTCCCAGCACATTGAGAATAGCCTCGATAGACATCACTTTTAAATAACGCGAAATAGTATAAATATGTAAACAAATTGAAAAAAAAAATCAAGATTGGAGCATAGATTGTGAAACAATTTCCAGCACATTGAAAATAGTCTCGATAGACATGGCCTTTAAATAACGCGAAATAGTATAAATCCGTAAACAAATTAAAAAAAATACACGCGTGGAGCACAGATTATGAAACAATTTCCAGCACATTGAGAATAGCTTCGATAGACATCACCTTTAAATAACGCGAAAGAGTATAAATCTGTAAAAAAATTGAGAAAAAAAATCACGTTTGGAGCATAAATTGTGAAACAATTTCCAGCACATTGAGAATAACCTCGATAGACATCACCTTTAAATAACGCGAAATAGTATAAAACCGTAAACAAATTCATAAAAATCACGCGTGGACCACAGATTATGAAACAATTTCCAGCACATTGAGAATAGCCTCGATAGACATCACCTTTAAATAACGCGAAACAGTTTAAATATGTAAACAAATTGAAAAAAAAAATCAAGCTTGGAACATAGATTGTTAAACAATTTCCAGCACATTGAGAATAACCTCGATAGACATCACCTTTAAATAACGCGAAATAGTATAAATGCGTAAACAAATTCAAAAAAATCACGCTTGGAGCACAGATTATCAAACAATTTCCAGCACATTGACAATAGCCCCGATAGACATCACTTTTAAATAACGCGAAATAGTATAAATATGTAAACAAATTGAAAAAAAAATCAAGATTGGAGCATAGATTGTGAAACAATTTCCAGCACATTGAAAATAGTCTCAATAGACATCGCTTTTAAATAACGCGAAATAGTATAAATCCGTAAACAAATTTTAAAAAATCGCGCTTGGAGCACAGATTACAAAACAATTTCCAGCACATTGAGAATAGTCTCGATAGACATCACCTTTAAAGAACTCGAAACAGTATAAATATGTAAACAAATTGAAAAAAAAAATCAAGCTTGGAGCATAGATTGTTAAACAATTTCCAGCACATTGAGAATAACCTCGATAGACATCACCTTTAAATAACGCGAAATAGTATAAAACCGTAAACAAATTCATAAAAATCACGCGTGGACCACAGATTATGAAACAATTTCCAGCACATTGAGAATAGCCTCGATAGACATCACCTTTAAATAACGCGAAATAGTATAAATATGTAAACAAATTGAAAAAAAAAATCAAGATTGGAGCATAGATTGTGAAACAATTTCCAGCACATTGAAAATAGTCTCGATAGACATGGCCTTTAAATAACGCAAAATAGTATAAATCCGTAAACAAATTCATAAAAATCACGCGTGGACCACAGATTATGAAACAATTTCCAGCACATTGAGAATAGCCTCGATAGACATCACTTTTAAATAACGCGAAATAGTATAAATATGTAAACAAATTGAAAAAAAAAATCAAGATTGGAGCATAGATTGTGAAACAATTTCCAGCACATTGAAAATAGTCTCGATAGACATGGCCTTTAAATAACGCGAAATAGTATAAATCCGTAAACAAATTAAAAAAAATACACGCGTGGAGCACAGATTATGAAACAATTTCCAGCACATTGAGAATAGCTTCGATAGACATCACCTTTAAATAACGCGAAAGAGTATAAATCTGTAAAAAAATTGAGAAAAAAAATCACGTTTGGAGCATAAATTGTGAAACAATTTCCAGCACATTGAGAATAACCTCGATAGACATCACCTTTAAATAACGCGAAATAGTATAAAACCGTAAACAAATTCATAAAAATCACGCGTGGACCACAGATTATGAAACAATTTCCAGCACATTGAGAATAGCCTCGATAGACATCACCTTTAAATAACGCGAAACAGTTTAAATATGTAAACAAATTGAAAAAAAAAATCAAGCTTGGAACATAGATTGTTAAACAATTTCCAGCACATTGAGAATAACCTCGATAGACATCACCTTTAAATAACGCGAAATAGTATAAATGCGTAAACATATTCAAAAAAATCACGCTTGGAGCACAGATTATCAAACAATTTCCAGCACATTGACAATAGCCCCGATAGACATCACTTTTAAATAACGCGAAATAGTATAAATATGTAAACAAATTGAAAAAAAAATCAAGATTGGAGCATAGATTGTGAAACAATTTCCAGCACATTGAAAATAGTCTCAATAGACATCGCTTTTAAATAACGCGAAATAGTATAAATCCGTAAACAAATTTTAAAAAATCGCGCTTGGAGCACAGATTACAAAACAATTTCCAGCACATTGAGAATAGTCTCGATAGACATCACCTTTAAAGAACTCGAAACAGTATAAATATGTAAACAAATTGAAAAAAAAAATCAAGCTTGGAGCATAGATTGTTAAACAATTTCCAGCACATTGAGAATAACCTCGATAGACATCACCTTTAAATAACGCGAAATAGTATAAAACCGTAAACAAATTCATAAAAATCACGCGTGGACCACAGATTATGAAACAATTTCCAGCACATTGAGAATAGCCTCGATAGACATCACCTTTAAATAACGCGAAATAGTATAAATATGTAAACAAATTGAAAAAAAAAATCAAGATTGGAGCATAGATTGTGAAACAATTTCCAGCACATTGAAAATAGTCTCGATAGACATGGCCTTTAAATAACGCAAAATAGTATAAATCCGTAAACAAATTCATAAAAATCACGCGTGGACCACAGATTATGAAACAATTTCCAGCACATTGAGAATAGCCTCGATAGACATCACTTTTAAATAACGCGAAATAGTATAAATATGTAAACAAATTGAAAAAAAAAATCAAGATTGGAGCATAGATTGTGAAACAATTTCCAGCACATTGAAAATAGTCTCGATAGACATGGCCTTTAAATAACGCGAAATAGTATAAATCCGTAAACAAATTAAAAAAAATACACGCGTGGAGCACAGATTATGAAACAATTTCCAGCACATTGAGAATAGCTTCGATAGACATCACCTTTAAATAACGCGAAAGAGTATAAATCTGTAAAAAAATTGAGAAAAAAAATCACGTTTGGAGCATAAATTGTGAAACAATTTCCAGCACATTGAGAATAACCTCGATAGACATCACCTTTAAATAACGCGAAATAGTATAAAACCGTAAACAAATTCATAAAAATCACGCGTGGACCACAGATTATGAAACAATTTCCAGCACATTGAGAATAGCCTCGATAGACATCACCTTTAAATAACGCGAAACAGTTTAAATATGTAAACAAATTGAAAAAAAAATTCAAGCTTGGAACATAGATTGTTAAACAATTTCCAGCACATTGAGAATAACCTCGATAGACATCACCTTTAAATAACGCGAAATAGTATAAAACCGTAAACAAATTTTAAAAAATCACGCGTGGAGAACAGATTATGAAACAATTTCCAGCACATTGAGAATAACCTCGATAGACTTCACCTTTAAATAACGCGAAATAGTATAAATGCGTAAACCAATTCAAAAAAATCACGCGTGGACCACAGATTATGAAACAATTTCCAGCACATTGAGAATAGCCTCGATAGACATCACCTTTAAATAACGCGAAATCTTATAAATTTGTAAATAAATTCAAAAAAATCACGCGTGGAGCACAGATTATGAAACAATTTCCAGAACATTGAGAATAGCCTCGATAGACATCGCCTTTAAATAACGCGAAATAGTATATATCCGTAAACAAATTGAAAAAAATCACGCGTGGAGCACAGATTATGAAACAATTTCCAGCACATTGAGAATAGCCTCGATAGACATCACCTTTAAATAACGCGAAATAGTATAAAACCGTAAACAAATTTAAAAAATAGCGCGTGGAGCACAGATTATGAAACAATTTCCAGCACATTGAGAATAACCTCGATAGACATCACCTTTAAATAACGCGAAATAGTATAAAACCGTAAACAAATTTAAAAAAATCACGCGTGAAGCACAGATTATTAAACAATTTCCAGCACATTGAGAATAGCCTCGATAGACATCACCTTTAAATAACGCGAAATAGTATAAATCTGTAAACAAATTGAAAAAAAATCACGCTTGGAGCATAGATTATGAAACAATTTCCAGAACATTGAGAATAGTCTCAATAGACATCGCCTGTAAATAACGCGAAATAGTATAAATTCGTAAACAAATTTAAAAAAATCGCGCGTGGAGCACAGATTATGAAACAATTTCCAGCACATTGAGAATAACCTCGATAGACATCACCTTTAAATAACGCGAAATAGAATAAATTTGTAAATAAATGCAAGAAAATCACGCGTGGAGCACAGATTATGAAACAATTTCCAGCACATTGAGAATAGCCTCGATAGACATCACCTTTAAATAACGCGAAATAGTATAAAACCGTAAACAAATTTAAAAAAATCACGCGTGGAGCACAGATTATGAAACAATTTCCAGCACATTGAGAATTACCTCGATACACATCACCTTTAAATAACGCGAAATAGTATAAAACCGTAAACAAATTTAAAAAAATCACGCGTGGAGCACAGATTATGAAACAATTTCCAGCACATTGAGAAGAGCCTCGATAGACATCACCTTTAAATAACGCGAAATAGTATAAAACCGTAAACAAATTTAAAAAAATCACGCGTGGAGCACAGATTATGAAACAATTTCCAGCACATTGAGAATAACCTCGATAGACATCACCTTTAAATAACGCGAAATAGTATAAAACCGTAAACAAATTAAAAAAAATCACGCGTGGAGCACAGATTATGAAACAATTTCCAGCACATTGAGAATAGCCTCGATAGACATCACCTTAAAATAACGCGAAATAGTATAAATCTGTAAACAAATTGAAAAAAAATCACGCTTGGAGCATAGATTATGAAACAATTTCCAGAACATTGAGAATAGTCTCAATAGACATCGCCTGTAAATAACGCGAAATAGTATAAATTCGTAAACAAATTTAAAAAAATCGCGCTTGGAGCACAGATTATAAAACAATTTCCAGCACATTGAGAATAGTCTCGATAGACATCACCTTTAAATAACTCGAAACAGTATAAATATGTAAAGAAATTGAAAAAAAATATCAAGCTTGGAGCATAGAGTGTTAAACAATTTCCAGCACATTGAGAATAACCTCGATAGACATCACCTTTAAATAACGCAAAATAGTATAAAACAGTAAACAAATTCATAAAAATCACGCGTGGACCACAGATTATGAAACAATTTCCAGCACATTGACAATAGCCTCGATAGACATCGCCTTTAAATAACGCGAAATAGTATAAATTTGTAAATAAATGCAAAAAAATCACGCGTGGAGCACAGATTATGAAACAATTTCCAGCACATTGAGAATAGCCCCGATAGACATCACTTTTAAATAACGCGAAATAGTATAAATATGTAAACAAATTGAAAAAAAAAATCAAGATTGGAGCATAGATTGTGAAACAATTTCCAGCACATTGAAAATAGTCTCAATAGACATCGCTTTTAAATAACGCGAAATAGTATAAATCCGTAAACAAATTTTAAAAAATCGCGCTTGGAGCACAGATTACAAAACAATTTCCAGCACATTGAGAATAGTCTCGATAGACATCACCTTTAAATAACGCGAAACAGTTTAAATATGTAAACAAATTGAAAAAAAAAATCAAGCTTGGAACATAGATTGTTAAACAATTTCCAGCACATTGAGAATAACCTCGATAGACATCACCTTTAAATAACGCGAAATAGTATAAAACCGTAAACAAATTTTAAAAAATCACGCGTGGAGAACAGATTATGAAAAAATTTCCAGCACATTGAGAATAACCTCGATAGACTTCACCTTTAAATAACGCGAAATAGTATAAATGCGTAAACCAATTCAAAAAAATCACGCGTGGAGCACAGATTATGAAACAATTTCCAGCACATTGAGAATAACCTCGATAGACATCACCTTTAAATAACGCGAAATAGTATAAATTTGTAAATAAATGCAAAAAAATCACGCGTGGAGCACAGATTATGAAACAATTTCCAGCACATTGAGAATAGCCTCGATAGACATCAACGTTTAATAACGCGAAATAGTATAAAACCGTAAACAAATTTAAAAAAATCACGCGTGGAGCACAGATTATGAAACAATTTCCAGCACATTGAGAATAACCTCGATAGACATCACCTTTAAATAACGCGAAATAGTATAAAACCGTAAACAAATTTTAAAAAATCACGCGTGGAGCACAGATTATGAAACAATTTCCAGCACATTGAGAATAGCCTCGATAGACATCACCTTTAAATAACGCGAAATAGTATAAATCTGTAAACAAATGGAAAAAAAATCACGCTTGGAGCATAGATTATGAAACAATTTCCAGAACATTGAGAATAGTCTCAATAGACATCGCCTGTAAATAACGCGAAATAGTATAAATTCGTAAACAAATTTAAAAAAATCGCGCGTGGAGCACAGATTATGAAACAATTTCCAGCACATTGAGAATAACCTCGATAGACATCACCTTTAAATAACGCGAAATAGAATAAATTTGTAAATAAATGCAAGAAAATCACGCGTGGAGCACAGATTATGAAACAATTTCCAGCACATTGAGAATAGCCTCGATAGACATCACCTTTAAATAACGCGAAATAGTATAAAACCGTAAACAAATTTAAAAAAATCACGCGTGGAGCACAGATTATGAAACAATTTCCAGCACATTGAGAATAACCTCGATAGACATCACCTTTAAATAACGCGAAATAGTATAAAACCGTAAACGAATTAAAAAAAATCACGCGTGGAGCACAGATTATGAAACAATTTCCAGCACATTGAGAATAGCCTCGATAGACATCACCTTTAAATAACGCGAAATAGTATAAATTTGTAAATAAATGCAAAAAAATCACGCGTGGAGCACAGATTATGAAACAATTTCCAGCACATTGAGAATAGCCCCGATAGACATCACCTTTAAATAACGCGAAATAGTATAAATATGTAAACAAATTGAAAAAAAAAATCAAGATTGGAGCATAGATTGTGAAACAATTTCCAGCACATTGAAAATAGTCTCGATAGACATGGCCTTTAAATAACGCGAAATAGTATAAATCCGTAAGCAAATTAAAAAAAATACACGCGTGGAGCACAGATTATGAAACAATTTCCAGCACATTGAGAATAGCTTCGATAGACATCACCTTTAAATAACGCGAAAGAGTATAAATCTGTAAAAAAATTGAGAAAAAAAATCACGTTTGGAGCATAAATTGTGAAACAATTTCCAGCACATTGAGAATAACCTCGATAGACATCACCTTTAAATAACGCGAAATAGTATAAAACCGTAAACAAATTCATAAAAATCACGCGTGGACCACAGATTATGAAACAATTTCCAGCACATTGAGAATAGCCTCGATAGACATCACCTTTAAATAACGCGAAACAGTTTAAATATGTAAACAAATTGAAAAAAAAATTCAAGCTTGGAACATAGATTGTTAAACAATTTCCAGCACATTGAGAATAACCTCGATAGACATCACCTTTAAATAACGCGAAATAGTATAAAACCGTAAACAAATTTTAAAAAATCACGCGTGGAGAACAGATTATGAAACAATTTCCAGCACATTGAGAATAACCTCGATAGACTTCACCTTTAAATAACGCGAAATAGTATAAATGCGTAAACCAATTCAAAAAAATCACGCGTGGACCACAGATTATGAAACAATTTCCAGCACATTGAGAATAGCCTCGATAGACATCACCTTTAAATAACGCGAAATCTTATAAATTTGTAAATAAATTCAAAAAAATCACGCGTGGAGCACAGATTATGAAACAATTTCCAGAACATTGAGAATAGCCTCGATAGACATCGCCTTTAAATAACGCGAAATAGTATATATCCGTAAACAAATTGAAAAAAATCACGCGTGGAGCACAGATTATGAAACAATTTCCAGCACATTGAGAATAGCCTCGATAGACATCACCTTTAAATAACGCGAAATAGTATAAAACCGTAAACAAATTTAAAAAATAGCGCGTGGAGCACAGATTATGAAACAATTTCCAGCACATTGAGAATAACCTCGATAGACATCACCTTTAAATAACGCGAAATAGTATAAAACCGTAAACAAATTTAAAAAAATCACGCGTGAAGCACAGATTATTAAACAATTTCCAGCACATTGAGAATAGCCTCGATAGACATCACCTTTAAATAACGCGAAATAGTATAAATCTGTAAACAAATTGAAAAAAAATCACGCTTGGAGCATAGATTATGAAACAATTTCCAGAACATTGAGAATAGTCTCAATAGACATCGCCTGTAAATAACGCGAAATAGTATAAATTCGTAAACAAATTTAAAAAAATCGCGCGTGGAGCACAGATTATGAAACAATTTCCAGCACATTGAGAATAACCTCGATAGACATCACCTTTAAATAACGCGAAATAGAATAAATTTGTAAATAAATGCAAGAAAATCACGCGTGGAGCACAGATTATGAAACAATTTCCAGCACATTGAGAATAGCCTCGATAGACATCACCTTTAAATAACGCGAAATAGTATAAAACCGTAAACAAATTTAAAAAAATCACGCGTGGAGCACAGATTATGAAACAATTTCCAGCACATTGAGAATTACCTCGATACACATCACCTTTAAATAACGCGAAATAGTATAAAACCGTAAACAAATTTAAAAAAATCACGCGTGGAGCACAGATTATGAAACAATTTCCAGCACATTGAGAAGAGCCTCGATAGACATCACCTTTAAATAACGCGAAATAGTATAAATATGTAAACAAATTGAAAAAAAAAATCAAGATTGGAGCATAGATTGTGAAACAATTTCCAGCACATTGAAAATAGTCTCGATAGACATGGCCTTTAAATAACGCGAAATAGTATAAATCCGTAAACAAATTAAAAAAAATACACGCGTGGAGCACAGATTATGAAACAATTTCCAGCACATTGAGAATAGCTTCGATAGACATCACCTTTAAATAACGCGAAAGAGTATAAATCTGTAAAAAAATTGAGAAAAAAAATCACGTTTGGAGCATAAATTGTGAAACAATTTCCAGCACATTGAGAATAACCTCGATAGACATCACCTTTAAATAACGCGAAATAGTATAAAACCGTAAACAAATTCATAAAAATCACGCGTGGACCACAGATTATGAAACAATTTCCAGCACATTGAGAATAGCCTCGATAGACATCACCTTTAAATAACGCGAAACAGTTTAAATATGTAAACAAATTGAAAAAAAAATTCAAGCTTGGAACATAGATTGTTAAACAATTTCCAGCACATTGAGAATAACCTCGATAGACATCACCTTTAAATAACGCGAAATAGTATAAAACCGTAAACAAATTTTAAAAAATCACGCGTGGAGAACAGATTATGAAACAATTTCCAGCACATTGAGAATAACCTCGATAGACTTCACCTTTAAATAACGCGAAATAGTATAAATGCGTAAACCAATTCAAAAAAATCACGCGTGGACCACAGATTATGAAACAATTTCCAGCACATTGAGAATAGCCTCGATAGACATCACCTTTAAATAACGCGAAATCTTATAAATTTGTAAATAAATTCAAAAAAATCACGCGTGGAGCACAGATTATGAAACAATTTCCAGAACATTGAGAATAGCCTCGATAGACATCGCCTTTAAATAACGCGAAATAGTATATATCCGTAAACAAATTGAAAAAAATCACGCGTGGAGCACAGATTATGAAACAATTTCCAGCACATTGAGAATAGCCTCGATAGACATCACCTTTAAATAACGCGAAATAGTATAAAACCGTAAACAAATTTAAAAAATAGCGCGTGGAGCACAGATTATGAAACAATTTCCAGCACATTGAGAATAACCTCGATAGACATCACCTTTAAATAACGCGAAATAGTATAAAACCGTAAACAAATTTAAAAAAATCACGCGTGAAGCACAGATTATTAAACAATTTCCAGCACATTGAGAATAGCCTCGATAGACATCACCTTTAAATAACGCGAAATAGTATAAATCTGTAAACAAATTGAAAAAAAATCACGCTTGGAGCATAGATTATGAAACAATTTCCAGAACATTGAGAATAGTCTCAATAGACATCGCCTGTAAATAACGCGAAATAGTATAAATTCGTAAACAAATTTAAAAAAATCGCGCGTGGAGCACAGATTATGAAACAATTTCCAGCACATTGAGAATAACCTCGATAGACATCACCTTTAAATAACGCGAAATAGAATAAATTTGTAAATAAATGCAAGAAAATCACGCGTGGAGCACAGATTATGAAACAATTTCCAGCACATTGAGAATAGCCTCGATAGACATCACCTTTAAATAACGCGAAATAGTATAAAACCGTAAACAAATTTAAAAAAATCACGCGTGGAGCACAGATTATGAAACAATTTCCAGCACATTGAGAATTACCTCGATACACATCACCTTTAAATAACGCGAAATAGTATAAAACCGTAAACAAATTTAAAAAAATCACGCGTGGAGCACAGATTATGAAACAATTTCCAGCACATTGAGAAGAGCCTCGATAGACATCACCTTTAAATAACGCGAAATAGTATAAAACCGTAAACAAATTTAAAAAAATCACGCGTGGAGCACAGATTATGAAACAATTTCCAGCACATTGAGAATAACCTCGATAGACATCACCTTTAAATAACGCGAAATAGTATAAAACCGTAAACAAATTTAAAAAAATCACGCGTGGAGCACAGATTATGAAACAATTTCCAGCACATTGAGAATAGCCTCGATAGACATCACCTTAAAATAACGCGAAATAGTATAAATCTGTAAACAAATTGAAAAAAAATCACGCTTGGAGCATAGATTATGAAACAATTTCCAGAACATTGAGAATAGTCTCAATAGACATCGCCTGTAAATAACGCGAAATAGTATAAATTCGTAAACAAATTTAAAAAAATCGCGCTTGGAGCACAGATTATAAAACAATTTCCAGCACATTGAGAATAGTCTCGATAGACATCACCTTTAAATAACTCGAAACAGTATAAATATGTAAAGAAATTGAAAAAAAATATCAAGCTTGGAGCATAGAGTGTTAAACAATTTCCAGCACATTGAGAATAACCTCGATAGACATCACCTTTAAATAACGCAAAATAGTATAAAACCGTAAACAAATTCATAAAAATCACGCGTGGACCACAGATTATGAAACAATTTCCAGCACATTGACAATAGCCTCGATAGACATCGCCTTTAAATAACGCGAAATAGTATAAATTTGTAAATAAATGCAAAAAAATCACGCGTGGAGCACAGATTATGAAACAATTTCCAGCACATTGAGAATAGCCCCGATAGACATCACTTTTAAATAACGCGAAATAGTATAAATATGTAAACAAATTGAAAAAAAAAATCAAGATTGGAGCATAGATTGTGAAACAATTTCCAGCACATTGAAAATAGTCTCAATAGACATCGCTTTTAAATAACGCGAAATAGTATAAATCCGTAAACAAATTTTAAAAAATCGCGCTTGGAGCACAGATTACAAAACAATTTCCAGCACATTGAGAATAGTCTCGATAGACATCACCTTTAAATAACGCGAAACAGTTTAAATATGTAAACAAATTGAAAAAAAAAATCAAGCTTGGAACATAGATTGTTAAACAATTTCCAGCACATTGAGAATAACCTCGATAGACATCACCTTTAAATAACGCGAAATAGTATAAAACCGTAAACAAATTTTAAAAAATCACGCGTGGAGAACAGATTATGAAAAAATTTCCAGCACATTGAGAATAACCTCGATAGACTTCACCTTTAAATAACGCGAAATAGTATAAATGCGTAAACCAATTCAAAAAAATCACGCGTGGAGCACAGATTATGAAACAATTTCCAGCACATTGAGAATAACCTCGATAGACATCACCTTTAAATAACGCGAAATAGTATAAATTTGTAAATAAATGCAAAAAAATCACGCGTGGAGCACAGATTATGAAACAATTTCCAGCACATTGAGAATAGCCTCGATAGACATCACCGTTTAATAACGCGAAATAGTATAAAACCGTAAACAAATTTAAAAAAATCACGCGTGGAGCACAGATTATGAAACAATTTCCAGCACATTGAGAATAACCTCGATAGACATCACCTTTAAATAACGCGAAATAGTATAAAACCGTAAACAAATTTTAAAAAATCACGCGTGGAGCACAGATTATGAAACAATTTCCAGCACATTGAGAATAGCCTCGATAGACATCACCTTTAAATAACGCGAAATAGTATAAATCTGTAAACAAATGGAAAAAAAATCACGCTTGGAGCATAGATTATGAAACAATTTCCAGAACATTGAGAATAGTCTCAATAGACATCGCCTGTAAATAACGCGAAATAGTATAAATTCGTAAACAAATTTAAAAAAATCGCGCGTGGAGCACAGATTATGAAACAATTTCCAGCACATTGAGAATAACCTCGATAGACATCACCTTTAAATAACGCGAAATAGAATAAATTTGTAAATAAATGCAAGAAAATCACGCGTGGAGCACAGATTATGAAACAATTTCCAGCACATTGAGAATAGCCTCGATAGACATCACCTTTAAATAACGCGAAATAGTATAAAACCGTAAACAAATTTAAAAAAATCACGCGTGGAGCACAGATTATGAAACAATTTCCAGCACATTGAGAATAACCTCGATAGACATCACCTTTAAATAACGCGAAATAGTATAAAACCGTAAACGAATTAAAAAAAATCACGCGTGGAGCACAGATTATGAAACAATTTCCAGCACATTGAGAATAGCCTCGATAGACATCACCTTTAAATAACGCGAAATAGTATAAATTTGTAAATAAATGCAAAAAAATCACGCGTGGAGCACAGATTATGAAACAATTTCCAGCACATTGAGAATAGCCCCGATAGACATCACCTTTAAATAACGCGAAATAGTATAAATATGTAAACAAATTGAAAAAAAAAATCAAGATTGGAGCATAGATTGTGAAACAATTTCCAGCACATTGAAAATAGTCTCAATAGACATCGCTTTTAAATAACGCGAAATAGTATAAATCCGTAAACAAATTTTAAAAAATCGCGCTTGGAGCACAGATTACAAAACAATTTCCAGCACATTGAGAATAGTCTCGATAGACATCACCTTTAAATAACGCGAAACAGTTTAAATATGTAAACAAATTGAAAAAAAAAATCAAGCTTGGAACATAGATTGTTAAACAATTTCCAGCACATTGAGAATAACCTCGATAGACATCACCTTTAAATAACGCGAAATAGTATAAAACCGTAAACAAATTTTAAAAAATCACGCGTGGAGAACAGATTATGAAAAAATTTCCAGCACATTGAGAATAACCTCGATAGACTTCACCTTTAAATAACGCGAAATAGTATAAATGCGTAAACCAATTCAAAAAAATCACGCGTGGAGCACAGATTATGAAACAATTTCCAGCACATTGAGAATAACCTCGATAGACATCACCTTTAAATAACGCGAAATAGTATAAATTTGTAAATAAATGCAAAAAAATCACGCGTGGAGCACAGATTATGAAACAATTTCCAGCACATTGAGAATAGCCTCGATAGACATCACCGTTTAATAACGCGAAATAGTATAAAACCGTAAACAAATTTAAAAAAATCACGCGTGGAGCACAGATTATGAAACAATTTCCAGCACATTGAGAATAACCTCGATAGACATCACCTTTAAATAACGCGAAATAGTATAAAACCGTAAACAAATTTTAAAAAATCACGCGTGGAGCACAGATTATGAAACAATTTCCAGCACATTGAGAATAGCCTCGATAGACATCACCTTTAAATAACGCGAAATAGTATAAATCTGTAAACAAATGGAAAAAAAATCACGCTTGGAGCATAGATTATGAAACAATTTCCAGAACATTGAGAATAGTCTCAATAGACATCGCCTGTAAATAACGCGAAATAGTATAAATTCGTAAACAAATTTAAAAAAATCGCGCGTGGAGCACAGATTATGAAACAATTTCCAGCACATTGAGAATAACCTCGATAGACATCACCTTTAAATAACGCGAAATAGAATAAATTTGTAAATAAATGCAAGAAAATCACGCGTGGAGCACAGATTATGAAACAATTTCCAGCACATTGAGAATAGCCTCGATAGACATCACCTTTAAATAACGCGAAATAGTATAAAACCGTAAACAAATTTAAAAAAATCACGCGTGGAGCACAGATTATGAAACAATTTCCAGCACATTGAGAATAACCTCGATAGACATCACCTTTAAATAACGCGAAATAGTATAAAACCGTAAACGAATTAAAAAAAATCACGCGTGGAGCACAGATTATGAAACAATTTCCAGCACATTGAGAATAGCCTCGATAGACATCACCTTTAAATAACGCGAAATAGTATAAAACCGTAAACAAATTTAAAAAAATCACGCGTGGAGCACAGATTATGAAACAATTTCCAGCACATTGAGAATAACCTCGATAGACATCACCTTTAAATAACGCGAAATAGTATAAAACCGTAAACAAATTTAAAAAAATCACGCGTGGAGCACAGATTATGAAACAATTTCCAGCACATTGAGAATTACCTCGATAGACATCACCTTTAAATAACGCGAAATAGTATAAAACCGTAAACAAATTTTAAAAAATCACGCGTGGAGAACAGATTATGAAACAATTTCCAGCACATTGAGAATAACCTCGATAAACTTCACCTTTAAATAACGCGAAATAGTATAAATGCGTAAACCAATTCAAAAAAATCACGCGTGGAGCACAGATTATGAAACAATTTCCAGCACATTGAGAATAACCTCGATAGACATCACCTTTAAATAACGCGAAATAGTATAAATTTGTAAATAAATGCAAAAAAATCACGCGTGGAGCACAGATTATGAAACAATTTCCAGCACATTGAGAATAGCCTCGATAGACATCACCGTTTAATAACGCGAAATAGTATAAAACCGTAAACAAATTTAAAAAAATCACGCGTGGAGCACAGATTATGAAACAATTTCCAGCACATTGAGAATAACCTCGATAGACATCACCTTTAAATAACGCGAAATAGTATAAAACCGTAAACAAATTTTAAAAAATCACGCGTGGAGCACAGATTATGAAACAATTTCCAGCACATTGAGAATAGCCTCGATAGACATCACCTTTAAATAACGCGAAATAGTATAAATCTGTAAACAAATGGAAAAAAAATCACGCTTGGAGCATAGATTATGAAACAATTTCCAGAACATTGAGAATAGTCTCAATAGACATCGCCTGTAAATAACGCGAAATAGTATAAATTCGTAAACAAATTTAAAAAAATCGCGCGTGGAGCACAGATTATGAAACAATTTCCAGCACATTGAGAATAACCTCGATAGACATCACCTTTAAATAACGCGAAATAGAATAAATTTGTAAATAAATGCAAGAAAATCACGCGTGGAGCACAGATTATGAAACAATTTCCAGCACATTGAGAATAGCCTCGATAGACATCACCTTTAAATAACGCGAAATAGTATAAAACCGTAAACAAATTTAAAAAAATCACGCGTGGAGCACAGATTATGAAACAATTTCCAGCACATTGAGAATAACCTCGATAGACATCACCTTTAAATAACGCGAAATAGTATAAAACCGTAAACGAATTAAAAAAAATCACGCGTGGAGCACAGATTATGAAACAATTTCCAGCACATTGAGAATAGCCTCGATAGACATCACCTTTAAATAACGCGAAATAGTATAAAACCGTAAACAAATTTAAAAAAATCACGCGTGGAGCACAGATTATGAAACAATTTCCAGCACATTGAGAATAACCTCGATAGACATCACCTTTAAATAACGCGAAATAGTATAAAACCGTAAACAAATTTAAAAAAATCACGCGTGGAGCACAGATTATGAAACAATTTCCAGCACATTGAGAATTACCTCGATAGACATCACCTTTAAATAACGCGAAATAGTATAAAACCGTAAACAAATTTTAAAAAATCACGCGTGGAGAACAGATTATGAAACAATTTCCAGCACATTGAGAATAACCTCGATAGACTTCACCTTTAAATAACGCGAAATAGTATAAATGCGTAAACCAATTCAAAAAAATCACGCGTGGACCACAGATTATGAAACAATTTCCAGCACATTGAGAATAGCCTCGATAGACATCACCTTTAAATAACGCGAAATCTTATAAATTTGTAAATAAATTCAAAAAAATCACGCGTGGAGCACAGATTATGAAACAATTTCCAGAACATTGAGAATAGCCTCGATAGACATCGCCTTTAAATAACGCGAAATAGTATATATCCGTAAACAAATTGAAAAAAATCACGCGTGGAGCACAGATTATGAAACAATTTCCAGCACATTGAGAATAGCCTCGATAGACATCACCTTTAAATAACGCGAAATAGTATAAAACCGTAAACAAATTTAAAAAATAGCGCGTGGAGCACAGATTATGAAACAATTTCCAGCACATTGAGAATAACCTCGATAGACATCACCTTTAAATAACGCGAAATAGTATAAAACCGTAAACAAATTTAAAAAAATCACGCGGGAAGCACAGATTATTAAACAATTTCCAGCACATTGAGAATAGCCTCGATAGACATCACCTTTAAATAACGCGAAATAGTATAAATCTGTAAACAAATTGAAAAAAAATCACGCTTGGAGCATAGATTATGAAACAATTTCCAGAACATTGAGAATAGTCTCAATAGACATCGCCTGTAAATAACGCGAAATAGTATAAATTCGTAAACAAATTTAAAAAAATCGCGCGTGGAGCACAGATTATGAAACAATTTCCAGCACATTGAGAATAACCTCGATAGACATCACCTTTAAATAACGCGAAATAGAATAAATTTGTAAATAAATGCAAGAAAATCACGCGTGGAGCACAGATTATGAAACAATTTCCAGCACATTGAGAATAGCCTCGATAGACATCACCTTTAAATAACGCGAAATAGTATAAAACCGTAAACAAATTTAAAAAAATCACGCGTGGAGCACAGATTATGAAACAATTTCCAGCACATTGAGAATTACCTCGATAGACATCACCTTTAAATAACGCGAAATAGTATAAAACCGTAAACAAATTTAAAAAAATCACGCGTGGAGCACAGATTATGAAACAATTTCCAGCACATTGAGAATAGCCTCGATAGACATCACCTTTAAATAACGCGAAATAGTATAAAACCGTAAACAAATTTAAAAAAATCACGCGTGGAGCACAGATTATGAAACAATTTCCAGCACATTGAGAATAACCTCGATAGACATCACCTTTAAATAACGCGAAATAGTATAAAACCGTAAACAAATTAAAAAAAATCACGCGTGGAGCACAGATTATGAAACAATTTCCAGCACATTGAGAATAGCCTCGATAGACATCACCTTAAAATAACGCGAAATAGTATAAATCTGTAAACAAATTGAAAAAAAATCACGCTTGGAGCATAGATTATGAAACAATTTCCAGAACATTGAGAATAGTCTCAATAGACATCGCCTGTAAATAACGCGAAATAGTATAAATTCGTAAACAAATTTAAAAAAATCGCGCTTGGAGCACAGATTATAAAACAATTTCCAGCACATTGAGAATAGTCTCGATAGACATCACCTTTAAATAACTCGAAACAGTATAAATATGTAAAGAAATTGAAAAAAAATATCAAGCTTGGAGCATAGATTGTTAAACAATTTCCAGCACATTGAGAATAACCTCGATAGACATCACCTTTAAATAACGCAAAATAGTATAAAACAGTAAACAAATTCATAAAAATCACGCGTGGACCACAGATTATGAAACAATTTCCAGCACATTGAGAATAACCTCGATAGACATCACCTTTAAATAACGTGAAATAGTATAAATTTGTAAATAAATGCAAGAAAATCACGCGTGGAGCACAGATTATGAAACAATTTCCAGCACATTGACAATAGCCTCGATAGACATCGCCTTTAAATAACGCGAAATAGTATAAATTTGTAAATAAATGCAAAAAAATCACGCGTGGAGCACAGATTATGAAACAATTTCCAGCACATTGAGAATAGCCCCGATAGACATCACTTTTAAATAACGCGAAATAGTATAAATATGTAAACAAATTGAAAAAAAAATCAAGATTGGAGCATAGATTGTGAAACAATTTCCAGCACATTGAAAATAGTCTCAATAGACATCGCTTTTAAATAACGCGAAATAGTATAAATCCGTAAACAAATTTTAAAAAATCGCGCTTGGAGCACAGATTACAAAACAATTTCCAGCACATTGAGAATAGTCTCGATAGACATCACCTTTAAATAACGCGAAACAGTTTAAATATGTAAACAAATTGAAAAAAAAAAATCAAGCTTGGAACATAGATTGTTAAACAATTTCCAGCACATTGAGAATAACCTCGATAGACATCACCTTTAAATAACGCGAAATAGTATAAAACCGTAAACAAATTTTAAAAAATCACGCGTGGAGAACAGATTATGAAAAAATTTCCAGCACATTGAGAATAACCTCGATAGACTTCACCTTTAAATAACGCGAAATAGTATAAATGCGTAAACCAATTCAAAAAAATCACGCGTGGAGCACAGATTATGAAACAATTTCCAGCACATTGAGAATAACCTCGATAGACATCACCTTTAAATAACGCGAAATAGTATAAATTTGTAAATAAATGCAAAAAAATCACGCGTGGAGCACAGATTATGAAACAATTTCCAGCACATTGAGAATAGCCTCGATAGACATCACCGTTTAATAACGCGAAATAGTATAAAACCGTAAACAAATTTAAAAAAATCACGCGTGGAGCACAGATTATGAAACAATTTCCAGCACATTGAGAATAACCTCGATAGACATCACCTTTAAATAACGCGAAATAGTATAAAACCGTAAACAAATTTTAAAAAATCACGCGTGGAGCACAGATTATGAAACAATTTCCAGCACATTGAGAATAGCCTCGATAGACATCACCTTTAAATAACGCGAAATAGTATAAATCTGTAAACAAATGGAAAAAAAATCACGCTTGGAGCATAGATTATGAAACAATTTCCAGAACATTGAGAATAGTCTCAATAGACATCGCCTGTAAATAACGCGAAATAGTATAAATTCGTAAACAAATTTAAAAAAATCGCGCGTGGAGCACAGATTATGAAACAATTTCCAGCACATTGAGAATAACCTCGATAGACATCACCTTTAAATAACGCGAAATAGAATAAATTTGTAAATAGATGCAAGAAAATCACGCGTGGAGCACAGATTATGAAACAATTTCCAGCACATTGACAATAGCCTCGATAGACATCGCCTTTAAATAACGCGAAATAGTATAAATTTGTAAATAAATGCAAAAAAATCACGCGTGGAGCACAGATTATGAAACAATTTCCAGCACATTGAGAATAGCCCCGATAGACATCACTTTTAAATAACGCGAAATAGTATAAATATGTAAACAAATTGAAAAAAAAATCAAGATTGGAGCATAGATTGTGAAACAATTTCCAGCACATTGAAAATAGTCTCAATAGACATCGCTTTTAAATAACGCGAAATAGTATAAATCCGTAAACAAATTTTAAAAAATCGCGCTTGGAGCACAGATTACAAAACAATTTCCAGCACATTGAGAATAGTCTCGATAGACATCACCTTTAAATAACGCGAAACAGTTTAAATATGTAAACAAATTGAAAAAAAAAATCAAGCTTGGAACATAGATTGTTAAACAATTTCCAGCACATTGAGAATAACCTCGATAGACATCACCTTTAAATAACGCGAAATAGTATAAAACCGTAAACAAATTTTAAAAAATCACGCGTGGAGAACAGATTATGAAAAAATTTCCAGCACATTGAGAATAACCTCGATAGACTTCACCTTTAAATAACGCGAAATAGTATAAATGCGTAAACCAATTCAAAAAAATCACGCGTGGAGCACAGATTATGAAACAATTTCCAGCACATTGAGAATAACCTCGATAGACATCACCTTTAAATAACGCGAAATAGTATAAATTTGTAAATAAATGCAAAAAAATCACGCGTGGAGCACAGATTATGAAACAATTTCCAGCACATTGAGAATAGCCTCGATAGACATCACCGTTTAATAACGCGAAATAGTATAAAACCGTAAACAAATTTAAAAAAATCACGCGTGGAGCACAGATTATGAAACAATTTCCAGCACATTGAGAATAACCTCGATAGACATCACCTTTAAATAACGCGAAATAGTATAAAACCGTAAACAAATTTTAAAAAATCACGCGTGGAGCACAGATTATGAAACAATTTCCAGCACATTGAGAATAGCCTCGATAGACATCACCTTTAAATAACGCGAAATAGTATAAATCTGTAAACAAATGGAAAAAAAATCACGCTTGGAGCATAGATTATGAAACAATTTCCAGAACATTGAGAATAGTCTCAATAGACATCGCCTGTAAATAACGCGAAATAGTATAAATTCGTAAACAAATTTAAAAAAATCGCGCGTGGAGCACAGATTATGAAACAATTTCCAGCACATTGAGAATAACCTCGATAGACATCACC
Organism: Maratus speciosus; assembly: GCA_963932465.1. NCBI lineage: Eukaryota > Metazoa > Arthropoda > Arachnida > Araneae > Salticidae > Maratus > Maratus speciosus. The sequence continues at coordinate 85,300 of CAWVRF010001314.1, forward strand.
TTTAAATAACGCGAAATAGAATAAATTTGTAAATAAATGCAAGAAAATCACGCGTGGAGCACAGATTATGAAACAATTTCCAGCACATTGAGAATAGCCTCGATAGACATCACCTTTAAATAACGCGAAATAGTATAAAACCGTAAACAAATTTAAAAAAATCACGCGTGGAGCACAGATTATGAAACAATTTCCAGCACATTGAGAATAACCTCGATAGACATCACCTTTAAATAACGCGAAATAGTATAAAACCGTAAACGAATTAAAAAAAATCACGCGTGGAGCACAGATTATGAAACAATTTCCAGCACATTGAGAATAGCCTCGATAGACATCACCTTTAAATAACGCGAAATAGTATAAAACCGTAAACAAATTTAAAAAAATCACGCGTGGAGCACAGATTATGAAACAATTTCCAGCACATTGAGAATAACCTCGATAGACATCACCTTTAAATAACGCGAAATAGTATAAAACCGTAAACAAATTTAAAAAAATCACGCGTGGAGCACAGATTATGAAACAATTTCCAGCACATTGAGAATAGCCTCGATAGACATCACCTTTAAATAACGCGAAATAGTATAAATCTGTAAACAAATTGAAAAAAAATCACGCTTGGAGCATAGATTATGAAACAATTTCCAGAACATTGAGAATAGTCTCAATAGACATCGCCTGTAAATAACGCGAAATAGTATAAATTCGTAAACAAATTTTAAAAAATCGCGCTTGGAGCACAGAATATAAAACAATTTCCAGCACATTGAGAATAGTCTCGATAGACATCACCTTTAAATAACTCGAAACAGTATAAATATGTAAACAAATTGAAAAAAAAAAATCAAGCTTGGAGCATAGATTGTTAAACAATTTCCAGCACATTGAGAATAACCTCGATAGACATCACCTTTAAATAACGCGAAATAGTATAAATGCGTAAACAAATTCAAAAAAATCACGCTTGGAGCACAGATTATCAAACAATTTCCAGCACATTGACAATAGCCTCGATAGACATCGCCTTTAAATAACGCGAAATAGTATAAATTTGTAAATAAATGCAAAAAAATCACACGTGGAGCACAGATTATGAAACAATTTCCAGCACATTGAGAATAGCCCCGATAGACATCACTTTTAAATAACGCGAAATAGTATAAATATGTAAACAAATTGAAAAAAAAAATCAAGATTGGAGCATACATTGTGAAACAATTTCCAGCACATTGAAAATAGTCTCAATAGACATCGCTTTTAAATAACGCGAAATAGTATAAATCCGTAAACAAATTTTAAAAAATCGCGCTTGGAGCACAGATTACAAAACAATTTCCAGCACATTGAGAATAACCTCGATAGACATCACCTTTAAATAACGCGAAATAGTATAAAACCGTAAACAAATTTTAAAAAATCACGCGTGGAGAACAGATTATGAAACAATTTCCAGCACATTGAGAATAACCTCGATAGACTTCACCTTTAAATAACGCGAAATTGTATAAATGCGTAAACCAATTCAAAAAAATCACGCGTGGAGCACAGATTATGAAACAATTTCCAGCACATTGAGAATAACCTCGATAGACATCACCTTTAAATAACGCGAAATAGTATAAATTTGTAAATAAATGCAAAAAAATCACGCGTGGAGCACAGATTATGAAACAATTTCCAGCACATTGAGAATAACCTCGATAGACATCACCTTTAAATAACGCGAAATATTATAAAACCGTAAACAAATTAAAAAAAATCACGCGTGGAGCACAGATTATGAAACAATTTCCAGCACATTGAGAATAGCCTCGATAGACATCACCTTTAAATAACGCGAAATAGTATAAAACCGTAAACAAATTAAAAAAAATCACGCGTGGAGCACAGATTATGAAACAATTTCCAGCACATTGAGAATAGCCTCGATAGATATCACCTTTAAATAACGCGAAATAGTATAAATCTGTAAACAAATTGAAAAAAAATCACGCTTGGAGCATAGATTATGAAACAATTTCCAGAACATTGAGAATAGTCTCAATAGACATCGCCTGCAAATAACGCGAAATAGTATAAATTCGTAAACAAATTTTAAAAAATCGCGCTTGGAGCACAGATTATAAAACAATTTCCAGCACATTGAGAATAGTCTCGATAGACATCACCTTTAAATAACTCGAAACAGTATAAATATGTAAACAAATTGAAAAAAAAAATCAAGCTTGGAGCATAGATTGTTAAACAATTTCCAGCACATTGAGAATAACCTCGATAGACATCACCTTTAAATAACGCGAAATAGTATAAAACCGTAAACAAATTCATAAAAATCACGCGTGGACCACAGATTATGAAACAATTTCCAGCACATTGAGAATAGCCTCGATAGACATCACCTTTAAATAACGCGAAATAGTATAAATGCGTAAACAAATTCAAAAAAATCACGCTTGGAGCACAGATTATCAAACAATTTCCAGCACATTGACAATAGCCTCGATAGACATCGCCTTTAAATAACGCGAAATAGTATAAATTTGTAAATAAATGCAAAAAAATCACGCGTGGAGCACAGATTATGAAACAATTTCCAGCACATTGAGAATAACCTCGATAGACATCACCTTTAAATAACGCGAAATAGTATAAAACCGTAAACAAATTTAAAAAAATCACGCGTGGAGCACAGATTATGAAACAATTTCCAGCACATTGAGAATAGCCTCGATAGACATCACCTTTAAATAACGCGAAATAGTATAAATCTGTAAACAAATTGAAAAAAAATCACGCTTGGAGCATAGATTATGAAACAATTTCCAGAACATTGAGAATAGTCTCAATAGACATCGCCTGTAAATAACGCGAAATAGTATAAATTCGTAAACAAATTTAAAAAAATCGCGCTTGGAGCACAGATTATAAAACAATTTCCAGCACATTGAGAATAGTCTCGATAGACATCACCTTTAAATAACTCGAAACAGTATAAATATGTAAACAAATTGAAAAAAAAAATCAAGCTTGGAGCATAGATTGTTAAACAATTTCCAGCACATTGAGAATAACCTCGATAGACATCACCTTTAAATAACGCGAAATAGTATAAAACCGTAAACAAATTCATAAAAATCACGCGTGGACCACAGATTATGAAACAATTGCCAGCACATTGAGAATAGCCTCGATAGACATCACCTTTAAATAACGCGAAATAGTATAAATATGTAAACAAATTGAAAAAAAAATCACGCTTGGAGCATAGATTATGAAACAATTTCCAGAACATTGAGAATAGTCTCAATAGACATCGCCTGTAAATAACGCGAAATAGTATAAATTCGTAAACAAATTTAAAAAAATCACGCGTGGAGCACAGATTATGAAACAATTTCCAGCACATTGAGAATAACCTCGATAGACATCACCTTTAAATAACGCGAAATAGAATAAATTTATAAATAAATGCAAGAAAATCACGCGTGGAGCACAGATTATGAAACAATTTCCAGCACATTGAGAATAGCCTCGATAGACATCACCTTTAAATAACGCGAAATAGTATAAAACCGTAAACAAATTTAAAAAAATCACGCGTGGAGCACAGATTATGAAACAATTTCCAGCACATTGAGAATAACCTCGATAGACATCACCTTTAAATAACGCGAAATAGTATAAAACCGTAAACAAATTAAAAAAAATCACGCGTGGAGCACAGATTATGAAACAATTTCCAGCAGTTTGAGAATAGCCTCGATAGACATCACCTTTAAATAACGCGAAATAGTATAAAACCGTAAACAAATTTTAAAAAATCACGCGTGAAGCACAGATTATGAAACAATTTCCAGCACATTGAGAATAACCTCGATAGACATCACCTTTAAATAACGCGAAATAGTATAAAACCGTAAACAAATTTAAAAAAATCACGCGTGGAGCACAGATTATGAAACAATTTCCAGCACATTGAGAATAGCCTCGATAGACATCACCTTTAAATAACGCGAAATAGTATAAATCTGTAAACAAATTGGAAAAAAATCACGCTTGGAGCATAGATTATGAAACAATTTCCAGAACATTGAGAATAGTCTCAATAGACATCACCTTTAAATAACGCGAAATAGTATAAATGCGTAAACAAATTAAAAAAAATCACGCTTGGAGCACAGATTATCAAACAATTTCCAGCACATTGAGAATAGCCTCGATAGACATCGCCTTTAAATAACGCGAAATAGTATAAATGCGTAAACAAATTAAAAAAAATCACGCTTGGAGCACAGATTATCAAACAATTTCCAGCACATTGACAATAGCCTCGATAGACATCGCCTTTAAATAACGCGAAATAGTATAAAACCGTAAACAAATTTTAAAAAATCACGCGTGGAGAACAGATTATGAAACAATTTCCAGCACATTGAGAATAACCTCGATAGACTTCACCTTTAAATAACGCGAAATAGTATAAATGCGTAAACCAATTCAAAAAAATCACGCGTGGAGCACAGATTATGAAACAATTTCCAGCACATTGAGAATAACCTCGATAGACATCACCTTTAAATAACGCGAAATAGTATAAATTTGTAAATAAATGCAAAAAAATCACGCGTGGAGCACAGATTATGAAACAATTTCCAGCACATTGAGAATAGCCTCGATAGACATCACCTTTAAATAACGCGAAACAGTTTAAATATGTAAACAAATTGAAAAAAAAAATCAAGCTTGGAACATAGATTGTTAAACAATTTCCAGCACATTGAGAATAACCTCGATAGACATCACCTTTAAATAACGCGAAATAGTATAAAACCATAAACAAATTTTAAAAAATCACGCGTGGAGAACAGATTATGAAACAATTTCCAGCACATTGAGAATAACCTCGATAGACATCACCTTTAAATAACGCGAAATAGTATAAAACCGTAAACAAATTCATAAAAATCACGCGTGGACCACAGATTATGAAACAATTTCCAGCACATTGAGAATAGCCTCGATAGACATCACTTTTAAATAACGCGAAATAGTATAAATATGTAAACAAATTGAAAAAAAAATCACGCTTGGAGCATAGATTATGAAACAATTTCCAGAACATTGAGAATAGTCTCAATAGACATCGCCTGTAAATAACGCGAAATAGTATAAATTCGTAAACAAATTTAAAAAAATCACGCGTGGAGCACAGATTATGAAACAATTTCCAGCACATTGAGAATAACCTCGATAGACATCACCTTTAAATAACGCGAAATAGAATAAATTTGTAAATAAATGCAAGAAAATCACGCGTGGAGCACAGATTATGAAACAATTTCCAGCACATTGAGAATAGCCTCGATAGACATCACCTTTAAATAACGCGAAATAGTATAAAACCGTAAACAAATTTAAAAAAATCACGCGTGGAGCACAGATTATGAAACAATTTCCAGCACATTGAGAATAATCTCGATAGACATCACCTTTAAATAACGCGAAATAGTATAAAACCGTAAACAAATTAAAAAAAATCACGCGTGGAGCACAGATTATGAAACAATTTCCAGCAGTTTGAGAATAGCCTCGATAGACATCACCTTTAAATAACGCGAAATAGTATAAAACCGTAAACAAATTTAAAAAAATCACGCGTGAAGCACAGATTATGAAACAATTTCCAGCACATTGAGAATAACCTCGATAGACATCACCTTTAAATAACGCGAAATAGTATAAAACCGTAAACAAATTAAAAAAAATCACGCGTGGAGCACAGATTATGAAACAATTTCCAGCACATTGAGAATAGCCTCGATAGACATCACCTTTAAATAACGCGAAATAGTATAAATCTGTAAACAAATTGGAAAAAAATCACGCTTGGAGCATAGATTATGAAACAATTTCCAGAACATTGAGAATAGTCTCAATAGACATCACCTTTAAATAACGCGAAATAGTATAAATGCGTAAACAAATTAAAAAAAATCACGCTTGGAGCACAGATTATCAAACAATTTCCAGCACATTGAGAATAGCCTCGATAGACATCGCCTTTAAATAACGCGAAATAGTATAAATGCGTAAACAAATTTAAAAAAATCACGCTTGGAGCACAGATTATCAAACAATTTCCAGCACATTGACAATAGCCTCGATAGACATCGCCTTTAAATAACGCGAAATAGTATAAAACCGTAAACAAATTTTAAAAAATCACGCGTGGAGAACAGATTATGAAACAATTTCCAGCACATTGAGAATAACCTCGATAGACTTCACCTTTAAATAACGCGAAATAGTATAAATGCGTAAACCAATTCAAAAAAATCACGCGTGGAGCACAGATTATGAAACAATTTCCAGCACATTGAGAATAACCTCGATAGACATCACCTTTAAATAACGCGAAATAGTATAAATTTGTAAATAAATGCAAAAAAATCACGCGTGGAGCACAGATTATGAAACAATTTCCAGCACATTGAGAATAGCCTCGATAGACATCACCTTTAAATAACGCGAAACAGTTTAAATATGTAAACAAATTGAAAAAAAAAATCAAGCTTGGAACATAGATTGTTAAACAATTTCCAGCACATTGAGAATAACCTCGATAGACATCACCTTTAAATAACGCGAAATAGTATAAAACCATAAACAAATTTTAAAAAATCACGCGTGGAGAACAGATTATGAAACAATTTCCAGCACATTGAGAATAACCTCGATAGACATCACCTTTAAATAACGCGAAATAGTATAAAACCGTAAACAAATTCATAAAAATCACGCGTGGACCACAGATTATGAAACAATTTCCAGCACATTGAGAATAGCCTCGATAGACATCACTTTTAAATAACGCGAAATAGTATAAATATGTAAACAAATTGAAAAAAAAATCACGCTTGGAGCATAGATTATGAAACAATTTCCAGAACATTGAGAATAGTCTCAATAGACATCGCCTGTAAATAACGCGAAATAGTATAAATTCGTAAACAAATTTAAAAAAATCGCGCGTGGAGCACAGATTATGAAACAATTTCCAGCACATTGAGAATAGTCTCGATAGACATCACCTTTAAATAACTCGAAACAGTATAAATATGTAAACAAATTGAAAAAAAAAATCAAGCTTGGAGCATAGATTATGAAACAATTTCCAGCACATTGAGAATAGCCTCGATAGACATCACCTTTAAATAACGCGAAATAGTATAAATGCGTAAACAAATTCAAAAAAATCACGCTTGGAGCACAGATTATCAAACAATTTCCAGCACATTGACAATAGCCTCGATAGACATCGCCTTTAAATAACGCGAAATAGTATAAATTTGTAAATAAATGCAAAAAAATCACGCGTGGAGCACAGATTATGAAACAATTTCCAGCACATTGAGAATAACCTCGATAGACATCACCTTTAAATAACGCGAAATAGTATAAAACCGTAAACAAATTTAAAAAAATCACGCGTGGAGCACAGATTATGAAACAATTTCCAGCACATTGAGAATAGCCTTGATAGACATCACCTTTAAATAACGCGAAATAGTATAAATCTGTAAACAAATTGAAAAAAAATCACGCTTGGAGCATAGATTATGAAACAATTTCCAGAACATTGAGAATAGTCTCAATAGACATCGCCTGTAAATAACGCGAAATAGTATAAATTCGTAAACAAATTTAAAAAAATCGCGCTTGGAGCACAGATTATAAAACAATTTCCAGCACATTGAGAATAGTCTCGATAGACATCACCTTTAAATAACTCGAAACAGTATAAATATGTAAACAAATTGAAAAAAAAAATCAAGCTTGGAGCATAGATTGTTAAACAATTTCCAGCACATTGAGAATAACCTCGATAGACATCACCTTTAAATAACGCGAAATAGTATAAAACCGTAAACAAATTCATAAAAATCACGCGTGGACCACAGATTATGAAACAATTTCCAGCACATTGAGAATAGCCTCGATAGACATCACCTTCAAATAACGCGAAATAGTATAAATGCGTAAACAAATTCAAAAAAATCACGCTTGGAGCACAGATTATCAAACAATTTCCAGCACATTGACAATAGCCTCGATAGACATCGCCTTTAAATAACGCGAAATAGTATAAATTTGTAAATAAATGCAAAAAAATCACGCGTGGAGCACATATTATGAAACAATTTCCAGCACATTGAGAATAGCCTCGATAGACATCACTTTTAAATAACGCGAAATAGTATAAATATGTAAACAAATTGAAAAAAAAATCACGCTTGGAGCATAGATTATGAAACAATTTCCAGAACATTGAGAATAGTCTCGATAGACATCACCTTTAAATAACTCGAAACAGTATAAATATGTAAACAAATTGAAAAAAAAATCACGCTTGGAGCATAGATTATGAAACAATTTCCAGCACATTGAGAATAACCTCTATAGACATCACCTTTAAATAACGCGAAATAGTATAAATGCGTAAACAAATTCAAAAAAATCACGCTTGGAGCACAGATTATCAAACAATTTCCAGCACATTGACAATAGCCTCGATAGACATCGCCTTTAAATAACGCGAAATAGTATAAATTTGTAAATAAATGCAAAAAAATCACGCGTGGAGCACAGATTATGAAACAATTTCCAGCACATTGAGAATAGCCCCGATAGACATCACTTTTAAATAACGCGAAATAGTATAAATATGTAAACAAATTGAAAAAAAAAATCAAGATTGGAGCATAGATTGTGAAACAATTTCCAGCACATTGAAAATAGTCTCAATAGACATCGCTTTTAAATAACGCGAAATAGTATAAATCCGTAAACAAATTTTAAAAAATCGCGCTTGGAGCACAGATTACAAAACAATTTCCAGCACATTGAGAATAACCTCGATAGACATCACCTTTAAATAACGCGAAATAGTATAAAACCGTAAACAAATTTTAAAAAATCACGCGTGGAGAACAGATTATGAAACAATTTCCAGCACATTGAGAATAACCTCGATAGACTTCACCTTTAAATAACGCGAAATTGTATAAATGCGTAAACCAATTCAAAAAAATCACGCGTGGAGCACAGATTATGAAACAATTTCCAGCACATTGAGAATAACCTCGATAGACATCACCTTTAAATAACGCGAAATAGTATAAATTTGTAAATAAATGCAAAAAAATCACGCGTGGAGCACAGATTATGAAACAATTTCCAGCACATTGAGAATAACCTCGATAGACATCACCTTTAAATAACGCGAAATATTATAAAACCGTAAACAAATTAAAAAAAATCACGCGTGGAGCACAGATTATGAAACAATTTCCAGCACATTGAGAATAGCCTCGATAGACATCACCTTTAAATAACGCGAAATAGTATAAAACCGTAAACAAATTAAAAAAAATCACGCGTGGAGCACAGATTATGAAACAATTTCCAGCACATTGAGAATAGCCTCGATAGATATCACCTTTAAATAACGCGAAATAGTATAAATCTGTAAACAAATTGAAAAAAAATCACGCTTGGAGCATAGATTATGAAACAATTTCCAGAACATTGAGAATAGTCTCAATAGACATCGCCTGTAAATAACGCGAAATAGTATAAATTCGTAAACAAATTTAAAAAAATCGCGCTTGGAGCACAGATTATAAAACAATTTCCAGCACATTGAGAATAGTCTCGATAGACATCACCTTTAAATAACTCGAAACAGTATAAATATGTAAACAAATTGAAAAAAAAAATCAAGTTTGGAGCATAGATTGTTAAACAATTTCCAGCACATTGAGAATAACCTCAATAGACATCACCTTTAAATAACGCGAAATAGTATAAAACCGTAAACAAATTCATAAAAATCACGCGTGGACCACAGATTATGAAACAATTTCCAGCACATTGAGAATAGCCTCGATAGACATCACCTTTAAATAACGCGAAATAGTATAAATGCGTAAACAAATTCAAAAAAATCACGCTTGGAGCACAGATTATCAAACAATTTCCAGCACATTGACAATAGCCTCGATAGACATCGCCTTTAAATAACGCGAAATAGTATAAATTTGTAAATAAATGCAAAAAAATCACGCGTGGAGCACAGATTATGAAACAATTTCCAGCACATTGAGAATAACCTCGATAGACATCACCTTTAAATAACGCGAAATAGTATAAAACCGTAAACAAATTAAAAAAAATCACGCGTGGAGCACAGATTATGAAACAATTTCCAGCACATTGAGAATAGCCTCGATAGACATCACCTTTAAATAACGCGAAATAGTATAAATCTGTAAACAAATTGAAAAAAAATCACGCTTGGAGCATAGATTATGAAACAATTTCCAGAACATTGAGAATAGTCTCAATAGACATCGCCTGTAAATAACGCGAAATAGTATAAATTCGTAAACAAATTTAAAAAAATCGCGCTTGGAGCAGAGATTATAAAACAATTTCCAGCACATTGAGAATAGTCTCGATAGACATCACCTTTAAATAACTCGAAACAGTATAAATATGTAAACAAATTGAAAAAAAAAATCAAGCTTGGAGCATAGATTGTTAAACAATTTCCAGCACATTGAGAATAACCTCGATAGACATCACCTTTAAATAACGCGAAATAGTATAAAACCGTAAACAAATTCATAAAAATCACGCGTGGACCACAGATTATGAAACAATTTCCAGCACATTGAGAATAGCCTCGATAGACATCACCTTTAAATAACGCGAAATAGTATAAATGCGTAAACAAATTAAAAAAAATCACGCTTGGAGCACAGATTATCAAACAATTTCCAGCACATTGACAATAGCCTCGATAGACATCGCCTTTAAATAACGCGAAATAGTATAAATTTGTAAATAAATGCAAAAAAATCACGCGTGGAGCACAGATTATGAAACAATTTCCAGCACATTGAGAATAGCCTCGATAGACATCACTTTTAAATAACGCGAAATAGTATAAATATGTAAAAAATTGAAAAAAAAAATCACGCTTGGAGCATAGATTATGAAACAATTTCCAGAACATTGAGAATAGTCTCGATAGACATCACCTTTAAATAACTCGAAACAGTATAAATATGTAAACAAATTGAAAAAAAAAATCAAGCTTGGAGCATAGATTGTTAAACAATTTCCAGCACATTGAGAATAACCTCGATAGACATCACCTTTAAATAACGCGAAATAGTATAAAACCGTAAACAAATTCATAAAAATCACGCGTGGACCACAGATTATGAAACAATTTCCAGCACATTGAGAATAGCCTCGATAGACATCACTTTTAAATAACGCGAAATAGTATAAATATGTAAACAAATTGAAAAAAAAATCACGCTTGGAGCATAGATTATGAAACAATTTCCAGAACATTGAGAATAGTCTCAATAGACATCGCCTGTAAATAACGCGAAATAGTATAAATTCGTAAACAAATTTAAAAAAATCACGCGTGGAGCACAGATTATGAAACAATTTCCAGCACATTGAGAATAACCTCGATAGACATCACCTTTAAATAACGCGAAATAGAATAAATTTGTAAATAAATGCAAGAAAATCACGCGTGGAGCACAGATTATGAAACAATTTCCAGCACATTGAGAATAGCCTTGATAGACATCACCTTTAAATAACGCGAAATAGTATAAAACCGTAAACAAATTTAAAAAAATCACGCGTGGAGCACAGATTATGAAACAATTTCCAGCACATTGAGAATAACCTCGATAGACATCACCTTTAAATAACGCGAAATAGTATAAAACCGTAAACAAATTAAAAAAAATCACGCGTGGAGCACAGATTATGAAACAATTTCCAGCAGTTTGAGAATAGCCTCGATAGACATCACCTTTAAATAACGCGAAATAGTATAAAACCGTAAACAAATTTAAAAAAATCACGCGTGAAGCACAGATTATGAAACAATTTCCAGCACATTGAGAATAACCTCGATAGACATCACCTTTAAATAACGCGAAATAGTATAAAACCGTAAACATATTAAAAAAAATCACGCGTGGAGCACAGATTATGAAACAATTTCCAGCACATTGAGAATAGCCTCGATAGACATCACCTTTAAATAACGCGAAATAGTATAAATCTGTAAACAAATTGGAAAAAAATCACGCTTGGAGCATAGATTATGAAACAATTTCCAGAACATTGAGAATAGTCTCAATAGACATCACCTTTAAATAACGCGAAATAGTATAAATGCGTAAACAAATTAAAAAAAATCACGCTTGGAGCACAGATTATCAAACAATTTCCAGCACATTGAGAATAGCCTCGATAGACATCGCCTTTAAATAACGCGAAATAGTATAAATGCGTAAACCAATTCAAAAAAATCACGCGTGGAGCACAGATTATGAAACAATTTCCAGCACATTGAGAATAACCTCGATAGACATCACCTTTAAATAACGCGAAATAGTATAAATTTGTAAATAAATGCAAAAAAATCACGCGTGGAGCACAGATTATGAAACAATTTCCAGCACATTGAGAATAACCTCGATAGACATCACCTTTAAATAACGCGAAATATTATAAAACCGTAAACAAATTAAAAAAAATCACGCGTGGAGCACAGATTATGAAACAATTTCCAGCACATTGAGAATAGCCTCGATAGACATCACCTTTAAATAACGCGAAATAGTATAAAACCGTAAACAAATTAAAAAAAATCACGCGTGGAGCACAGATTATGAAACAATTTCCAGCACATTGAGAATAGCCTCGATAGATATCACCTTTAAATAACGCGAAATAGTATAAATCTGTAAACGAATTGAAAAAAAATCACGCTTGGAGCATAGATTATGAAACAATTTCCAGAACATTGAGAATAGTCTCAATAGACATCGCCTGTAAATAACGCGAAATAGTATAAATTCGTAAACAAATTTAAAAAAATCGCGCTTGGAGCACAGATTATAAAACAATTTCCAGCACATTGAGAATAGTCTCGATAGACATCACCTTTAAATAACTCGAAACAGTATAAATATGTAAACAAATTGAAAAAAAAAATCAAGTTTGGAGCATAGATTGTTAAACAATTTCCAGCACATTGAGAATAACCTCAATAGACATCACCTTTAAATAACGCGAAATAGTATAAAACCGTAAACAAATTCATAAAAATCACGCGTGGACCACAGATTATGAAACAATTTCCAGCACATTGAGAATAGCCTCGATAGACATCACCTTTAAATAACGCGAAATAGTATAAATGCGTAAACAAATTCAAAAAAATCACGCTTGGAGCACAGATTATCAAACAATTTCCAGCACATTGACAATAGCCTCGATAGACATCGCCTTTAAATAACGCGAAATAGTATAAATTTGTAAATAAATGCAAAAAAATCACGCGTGGAGCACAGATTATGAAACAATTTCCAGCACATTGAGAATAACCTCGATAGACATCACCTTTAAATAACGCGAAATAGTATAAAACCGTAAACAAATTAAAAAAAATCACGCGTGGAGCACAGATTATGAAACAATTTCCAGCACATTGAGAATAGCCTCGATAGACATCACCTTTAAATAACGCGAAATAGTATAAATCTGTAAACAAATTGAAAAAAAATCACGCTTGGAGCATAGATTATGAAACAATTTCCAGAACATTGAGAATAGTCTCAATAGACATCGCCTGTAAATAACGCGAAATAGTATAAATTCGTAAACAAATTTAAAAAAATCGCGCTTGGAGCAGAGATTATAAAACAATTTCCAGCACATTGAGAATAGTCTCGATAGACATCACCTTTAAATAACTCGAAACAGTATAAATATGTAAACAAATTGAAAAAAAAAATCAAGCTTGGAGCATAGATTGTTAAACAATTTCCAGCACATTGAGAATAACCTCGATAGACATCACCTTTAAATAACGCGAAATAGTATAAAACCGTAAACAAATTCATAAAAATCACGCGTGGACCACAGATTATGAAACAATTTCCAGCACATTGAGAATAGCCTCGATAGACATCACCTTTAAATAACGCGAAATAGTATAAATGCGTAAACAAATTCAAAAAAATCACGCTTGGAGCACAGATTATCAAACAATTTCCAGCACATTGACAATAGCCTCGATAGACATCGCCTTTAAATAACGCGAAATAGTATAAATTTGTAAATAAATGCAAAAAAATCACGCGTGGAGCACAGATTATGAAACAATTTCCAGCACATTGAGAATAGCCTCGATAGACATCACTTTTAAATAACGCGAAATAGTATAAATATGTAAACAAATTGAAAAAAAAAATCACGCTTGGAGCATAGATTATGAAACAATTTCCAGAACATTGAGAATAGTCTCGATAGACATCACCTTTAAATAACTCGAAACAGTATAAATATGTAAACAAATTGAAAAAAAAAATCAAGCTTGGAGCATAGATTGTTAAACAATTTCCAGCACATTGAGAATAACCTCGATAGACATCACCTTTAAATAACGCGAAATAGTATAAAACCGTAAACAAATTCATAAAAATCACGCGTGGACCACAGATTATGAAACAATTTCCAGCACATTGAGAATAGCCTCGATAGACATCACTTTTAAATAACGCGAAATAGTATAAATATGTAAACAAATTGAAAAAAAAATCACGCTTGGAGCATAGATTATGAAACAATTTCCAGAACATTGAGAATAGTCTCAATAGACATCGCCTGTAAATAACGCGAAATAGTATAAATTCGTAAACAAATTTAAAAAAATCACGCGTGGAGCACAGATTATGAAACAATTTCCAGCACATTGAGAATAACCTCGATAGACATCACCTTTAAATAACGCGAAATAGAATAAATTTGTAAATAAATGCAAGAAAATCACGCGTGGAGCACAGATTATGAAACAATTTCCAGCACATTGAGAATAGCCTCGATAGACATCACCTTTAAATAACGCGAAATAGTATAAAACCGTAAACAAATTTAAAAAAATCACGCGTGGAGCACAGATTATGAAACAATTTCCAGCACATTGAGAATAACCTCGATAGACATCACCTTTAAATAACGCGAAATAGTATAAAACCGTAAACAAATTAAAAAAAATCACGCGTGGAGCACAGATTATGAAACAATTTCCAGCAGTTTGAGAATAGCCTTGATAGACATCACCTTTAAATAACGCGAAATAGTATAAAACCGTAAACAAATTTAAAAAAATCACGCGTGAAGCACAGATTATGAAACAATTTCCAGCACATTGAGAATAACCTCGATAGACATCACCTTTAAATAACGCGAAATAGTATAAAACCGTAAACA
The DNA here is from genome assembly GCA_963932465.1 of Maratus speciosus. Lineage (NCBI taxonomy): Eukaryota > Metazoa > Arthropoda > Arachnida > Araneae > Salticidae > Maratus > Maratus speciosus. The sequence goes on from CAWVRF010001314.1 coordinate 100,687, forward strand.
TATTAAAAAAAATCACGCGTGGAGCACAGATTATGAAACAATTTCCAGCACATTGAGAATAGCCTCGATAGACATCAGCTTTAAATAACGCGAAATAGTATAAATCTGTAAACAAATTGGAAAAAAATCACGCTTGGAGCATAGATTATGAAACAATTTCCAGAACATTGAGAATAGTCTCAATAGACATCACCTTTAAATAACGCGAAATAGTATAAATGCGTAAACAAATTAAAAAAAATCACGCTTGGAGCACAGATTATCAAACAATTTCCAGCACATTGAGAATAGCCTCGATAGACATCGCCTTTAAATAACGCGAAATAGTATAAATGCGTAAACAAATTAAAAAAAATCACGCTTGGAGCACAGATTATCAAACAATTTCCAGCACATTGACAATAGCCTCGATAGACATCGCCTTTAAATAACGCGAAATAGTATAAAACCGTAAACAAATTTTAAAAAATCACGCGTGGAGAACAGATTATGAAACAATTTCCAGCACATTGAGAATAACCTCGATAGACTTCACCTTTAAATAACGCGAAATAGTATAAATGCGTAAACCAATTCAAAAAAATCACGCGTGGAGCACAGATTATGAAACAATTTCCAGCACATTGAGAATAACCTCGATAGACTTCACCTTTAAATAACGCGAAATAGTATAAATTTGTAAATAAATGCAAAAAAATCACGCGTGGAGCACAGATTATGAAACAATTTCCAGCACATTGAGAATAGCCTCGATAGACATCACCTTTAAATAACGCGAAACAGTTTAAATATGTAAACAAATTGAAAAAAAAAATCAAGCTTGGAACATAGATTGTTAAACAATTTCCAGCACATTGAGAATAACCTCGATAGACATCACCTTTAAATAACGCGAAATAGTATAAAACCATAAACAAATTTTAAAAAATCACGCGTGGAGAACAGATTATGAAACAATTTCCAGCACATTGAGAATAACCTCGATAGACATCACCTTTAAATAACGCGAAATAGTATAAAACCGTAAACAAATTCATAAAAATCACGCGTGGACCACAGATTATGAAACAATTTCCAGCACATTGAGAATAGCCTCGATAGACATCACTTTTAAATAACGCGAAATAGTATAAATATGTAAACAAATTGAAAAAAAAATCACGCTTGGAGCATAGATTATGAAACAATTTCCAGAACATTGAGAATAGTCTCAATAGACATCGCCTGTAAATAACGCGAAATAGTATAAATTCGTAAACAAATTTAAAAAAATCGCGCGTGGAGCACAGATTATGAAACAATTTCCAGCACATTGAGAATAACCTCGATAGACATCACCTTTAAATAACGCGAAATAGAATAAATTTGTAAATAAATGCAAGAAAATCACGCGTGGAGCACAGATTATGAAACAATTTCCAGCACATTGAGAATAGCCTCGATAGACATCACCTTTAAATAACGCGAAATAGTATAAAACCGTAAACAAATTTAAAAAAATCACGCGTGGAGCACAGATTATGAAACAATTTCCAGCACATTGAGAATAGTCTCGATAGACATCACCTTTAAATAACTCGAAACAGTATAAATATGTAAACAAATTGAAAAAAAAAATCAAGCTTGGAGCATAGATTGTTAAACAATTTCCAGCACATTGAGAATAACCTCGATAGACATCACCTTTAAATAACGCGAAATAGTATAAAACCGTAAACAAATTCATAAAAATCACGCGTGGACCACAGATTATGAAACAATTTCCAGCACATTGAGAATAGCCTCGATAGACATCACCTTTAAATAAGGCGAAATAGTATAAATGCGTAAACAAATTCAAAAAAATCACGCTTGGAGCACAGATTATCAAACAATTTCCAGCACATTGACAATAGCCTCGATAGACATCGCCTTTAAATAACGCGAAATAGTATAAATTTGTAAATAAATGCAAAAAAATCACGCGTGGAGCACAGATTATGAAACAATTTCCAGCACATTGAGAATAACCTCGATAGACATCACCTTTAAATAACGCGAAATAGTATAAAACCGTAAACAAATTAAAAAAAATCACGCGTGGAGCACAGATTATGAAACAATTTCCAGCACATTGAGAATAGCCTCGATAGACATCACCTTTAAATAACGCGAAATAGTATAAATCTGTAAACAAATTGAAAAAAAATCACGCTTGGAGCATAGATTATGAAACAATTTCCAGAACATTGAGAATAGTCTCAATAGACATCGCCTGTAAATAACGCGAAATAGTATAAATTCGTAAACAAATTTAAAAAAATCGCGCTTGGAGCACAGATTATAAAACAATTTCCAGCACATTGAGAATAGTCTCGATAGACATCACCTTTAAATAACTCGAAACAGTATAAATATGTAAACAAATTGAAAAAAAAAATCAAGCTTGGAGCATAGATTGTTAAACAATTTCCAGCACATTGAGAATAACCTCGATAGACATCACCTTTAAATAACGCGAAATAGTATAAAACCGTAAACAAATTCATAAAAATCACGCGTGGACCACAGATTATGAAACAATTTCCAGCACATTGAGAATAGCCTCGATAGACATCACCTTTAAATAACGCGAAATAGTATAAATGCGTAAACAAATTCAAAAAAATCACGCTTGGAGCACAGATTATCAAACAATTTCCAGCACATTGACAATAGCCTCGATAGACATCGCCTTTAAATAACGCGAAATAGTATAAATTTGTAAATAAATGCAAAAAAATCACGCGTGGAGCACAGATTATGAAACAATTTCCAGCACATTGAGAATAGCCTCGATAGACATCACTTTTAAATAACGCGAAATAGTATAAATATGTAAACAAATTGAAAAAAAAATCACGCTTGGAGCATAGATTATGAAACAATTTCCAGAACATTGAGAATAGTCTCGATAGACATCACCTTTAAATAACTCGAAACAGTATAAATATGTAAACAAATTGAAAAAAAAAATCAAGCTTGGAGCATAGATTGTTAAACAATTTCCAGCACATTGAGAATAACCTCGATAGACATCACCTTTAAATAACGCGAAATAGTATAAAACCGTAAACAAATTCATAAAAATCACGCGTGGACCACAGATTATGAAACAATTTCCAGCACATTGAGAATAGCCTCGATAGACATCACTTTTAAATAACGCGAAATAGTATAAATATGTAAACAAATTGAAAAAAAAATCACGCTTGGAGCATAGATTATGAAACAATTTCCAGAACATTGAGAATAGTCTCAATAGACATCGCCTGTAAATAACGCGAAATAGTATAAATTCGTAAACAAATTTAAAAAAATCACGCGTGGAGCACAGATTATGAAACAATTTCCAGCACATTGAGAATAACCTCGATAGACATCACCTTTAAATAACGCGAAATAGAATAAATTTGTAAATAAATGCAAGAAAATCACGCGTGGAGCACAGATTATGAAACAATTTCCAGCACATTGAGAATAGCCTCGATAGACATCACCTTTAAATAACGCGAAATAGTATAAAACCGTAAACAAATTTAAAAAAATCACGCGTGGAGCACAGATTATGAAACAATTTCCAGCACATTGAGAATAACCTCGATAGACATCACCTTTAAATAACACGAAATAGTATAAAACCGTAAACAAATTTAAAAAAATCACGCGTGAAGCACAGATTATGAAACAATTTCCAGCAGTTTGAGAATAGCCTCGATAGACATCACCTTTAAATAACGCGAAATAGTATAAAACCGTAAACAAATTTAAAAAAATCACGCGTGGAGCACAGATTATGAAACAATTTCCAGCACATTGAGAATAGCCTCGATAGACATCACCTTTAAATAACGCGAAATAGTATAAATCTGTAAACAAATTGGAAAAAAATCACGCTTGGAGCATAGATTATGAAACAATTTCCAGAACATTGAGAATAGTCTCAATAGACATCACCTTTAAATAACGCGAAATAGTATAAAACCGTAAACAAATTCATAAAAATCACGCGTGGACCACAGATTATGAAACAATTTCCAGCACATTGAGAATAGCCTCGATAGACATCGCCTGTAAATAACGCGAAATAGTATAAATTCGTAAACAAATTTAAAAAAATCGCGCTTGGAGCAGAGATTATAAAACAATTTCCAGCACATTGAGAATAGTCTCGATAGACATCACCTTTAAATAACTCGAAACAGTATAAATATGTAAACAAATTGAAAAAAAAAATCAAGCTTGGAGCATAGATTGTTAAACAATTTCCAGCACATTGAGAATAACCTCGATAGACATCACCTTTAAATAACGCGAAATAGTATAAAACCGTAAACAAATTCATAAAAATCACGCGTGGACCACAGATTATGAAACAATTTCCAGCACATTGAGAATAGCCTCGATAGACATCACCTTTAAATAACGCGAAATAGTATAAATGCGTAAACAAATTCAAAAAAATCACGCTTGGAGCACAGATTATCAAACAATTTCCAGCACATTGACAATAGCCTCGATAGACATCGCCTTTAAATAACGCGAAATAGTATAAATTTGTAAATAAATGCAAAAAAATCACGCGTGGAGCACAGATTATGAAACAATTTCCAGCACATTGAGAATAACCTCGATAGACATCACCTTTAAATAACGCGAAATAGTATAAAACCGTAAACAAATTAAAAAAAATCACGCGTGGAGCACAGATTATGAAACAATTTCCAGCACATTGAGAATAGCCTCGATAGACATCACCTTTAAATAACGCGAAATAGTATAAATCTGTAAACAAATTGAAAAAAAATCACGCTTGGAGCATAGATTATGAAACAATTTCCAGAACATTGAGAATAGTCTCAATAGACATCGCCTGTAAATAACGCGAAATAGTATAAATTCGTAAACAAATTTAAAAAAATCGCGCTTGGAGCAGAGATTATAAAACAATTTCCAGCACATTGAGAATAGTCTCGATAGACATCACCTTTAAATAACTCGAAACAGTATAAATATGTAAACAAATTGAAAAAAAAAATCAAGCTTGGAGCATAGATTGTTAAACAATTTCCAGCACATTGAGAATAACCTCGATAGACATCACCTTTAAATAACGCGAAATAGTATAAAACCGTAAACAAATTCATAAAAATCACGCGTGGACCACAGATTATGAAACAATTTCCAGCACATTGAGAATAGCCTCGATAGACATCACCTTTAAATAACGCGAAATAGTATAAATGCGTAAACAAATTCAAAAAAATCACGCTTGGAGCACAGATTATCAAACAATTTCCAGCACATTGACAATAGCCTCGATAGACATCGCCTTTAAATAACGCGAAATAGTATAAATTTGTAAATAAATGCAAAAAAATCACGCGTGGAGCACAGATTATGAAACAATTTCCAGCACATTGAGAATAGCCTCGATAGACATCACTTTTAAATAACGCGAAATAGTATAAATATGTAAACAAATTGAAAAAAAAAATCACGCTTGGAGCATAGATTATGAAACAATTTCCAGAACATTGAGAATAGTCTCGATAGACATCACCTTTAAATAACTCGAAACAGTATAAATATGTAAACAAATTGAAAAAAAAAATCAAGCTTGGAGCATAGATTGTTAAACAATTTCCAGCACATTGAGAATAACCTCGATAGACATCACCTTTAAATAACGCGAAATAGTATAAAACCGTAAACAAATTCATAAAAATCACGCGTGGACCACAGATTATGAAACAATTTCCAGCACATTGAGAATAGCCTCGATAGACATCACTTTTAAATAACGCGAAATAGTATAAATATGTAAACAAATTGAAAAAAAAATCACGCTTGGAGCATAGATTATGAAACAATTTCCAGAACATTGAGAATAGTCTCAATAGACATCGCCTGTAAATAACGCGAAATAGTATAAATTCGTAAACAAATTTAAAAAAATCACGCGTGGAGCACAGATTATGAAACAATTTCCAGCACATTGAGAATAACCTCGATAGACATCACCTTTAAATAACGCGAAATAGAATAAATTTGTAAATAAATGCAAGAAAATCACGCGTGGAGCACAGATTATGAAACAATTTCCAGCACATTGAGAATAGCCTCGATAGACATCACCTTTAAATAACGCGAAATAGTATAAAACCGTAAACAAATTTAAAAAAATCACGCGTGGAGCACAGATTATGAAACAATTTCCAGCACATTGAGAATAACCTCGATAGACATCACCTTTAAATAACGCGAAATAGTATAAAACCGTAAACAAATTAAAAAAAATCACGCGTGGAGCACAGATTATGAAACAATTTCCAGCAGTTTGAGAATAGCCTTGATAGACATCACCTTTAAATAACGCGAAATAGTATAAAACCGTAAACAAATTTAAAAAAATCACGCGTGAAGCACAGATTATGAAACAATTTCCAGCACATTGAGAATAACCTCGATAGACATCACCTTTAAATAACGCGAAATAGTATAAAACCGTAAACATATTAAAAAAAATCACGCGTGGAGCACAGATTATGAAACAATTTCCAGCACATTGAGAATAGCCTCGATAGACATCAGCTTTAAATAACGCGAAATAGTATAAATCTGTAAACAAATTGGAAAAAAATCACGCTTGGAGCATAGATTATGAAACAATTTCCAGAACATTGAGAATAGTCTCAATAGACATCACCTTTAAATAACGCGAAATAGTATAAATGCGTAAACAAATTAAAAAAAATCACGCTTGGAGCACAGATTATCAAACAATTTCCAGCACATTGAGAATAGCCTCGATAGACAACGCCTTTAAATAACGCGAAATAGTATAAATGCGTAAACAAATTAAAAAAAATCACGCTTGGAGCACAGATTATCAAACAATTTCCAGCACATTGACAATAGCCTCGATAGACATCGCCTTTAAATAACGCGAAATAGTATAAAACCGTAAACAAATTTTAAAAAATCACGCGTGGAGAACAGATTATGAAACAATTTCCAGCACATTGAGAATAACCTCGATAGACTTCACCTTTAAATAACGCGAAATAGTATAAATGCGTAAACCAATTCAAAAAAATCACGCGTGGAGCACAGATTATGAAACAATTTCCAGCACATTGAGAATAACCTCGATAGACTTCACCTTTAAATAACGCGAAATAGTATAAATTTGTAAATAAATGCAAAAAAATCACGCGTGGAGCACAGATTATGAAACAATTTCCAGCACATTGAGAATAGCCTCGATAGACATCACCTTTAAATAACGCGAAACAGTTTAAATATGTAAACAAATTGAAAAAAAAAATCAAGCTTGGAACATAGATTGTTAAACAATTTCCAGCACATTGAGAATAACCTCGATAGACATCACCTTTAAATAACGCGAAATAGTATAAAACCATAAACAAATTTTAAAAAATCACGCGTGGAGAACAGATTATGAAACAATTTCCAGCACATTGAGAATAACCTCGATAGACATCACCTTTAAATAACGCGAAATAGTATAAAACCGTAAACAAATTCATAAAAATCACGCGTGGACCACAGATTATGAAACAATTTCCAGCACATTGAGAATAGCCTCGATAGACATCACTTTTAAATAACGCGAAATAGTATAAATATGTAAACAAATTGAAAAAAAAATCACGCTTGGAGCATAGATTATGAAACAATTTCCAGAACATTGAGAATAGTCTCAATAGACATCGCCTGTAAATAACGCGAAATAGTATAAATTCGTAAACAAATTTAAAAAAATCGCGCGTGGAGCACAGATTATGAAACAATTTCCAGCACATTGAGAATAACCTCGATAGACATCACCTTTAAATAACGCGAAATAGAATAAATTTGTAAATAAATGCAAGAAAATCACGCGTGGAGCACAGATTATGAAACAATTTCCAGCACATTGAGAATAGCCTCGATAGACATCACCTTTAAATAACGCGAAATAGTATAAAACCGTAAACAAATTTAAAAAAATCACGCGTGGAGCACAGATTATGAAACAATTTCCAGCACATTGAGAATAGTCTCGATAGACATCACCTTTAAATAACTCGAAACAGTATAAATATGTAAACAAATTGAAAAAAAAAATCAAGCTTGGAGCATAGATTGTTAAACAATTTCCAGCACATTGAGAATAACCTCGATAGACATCACCTTTAAATAACGCGAAATAGTATAAAACCGTAAACAAATTCATAAAAATCACGCGTGGACCACAGATTATGAAACAATTTCCAGCACATTGAGAATAGCCTCGATAGACATCACCTTTAAATAAGGCGAAATAGTATAAATGCGTAAACAAATTCAAAAAAATCACGCTTGGAGCACAGATTATCAAACAATTTCCAGCACATTGACAATAGCCTCGATAGACATCGCCTTTAAATAACGCGAAATAGTATAAATTTGTAAATAAATGCAAAAAAATCACGCGTGGAGCACAGATTATGAAACAATTTCCAGCACATTGAGAATAACCTCGATAGACATCACCTTTAAATAACGCGAAATAGTATAAAACCGTAAACAAATTAAAAAAAATCACGCGTGGAGCACAGATTATGAAACAATTTCCAGCACATTGAGAATAGCCTCGATAGACATCACCTTTAAATAACGCGAAATAGTATAAATCTGTAAACAAATTGAAAAAAAATCACGCTTGGAGCATAGATTATGAAACAATTTCCAGAACATTGAGAATAGTCTCAATAGACATCGCCTGTAAATAACGCGAAATAGTATAAATTCGTAAACAAATTTAAAAAAATCGCGCTTGGAGCACAGATTATAAAACAATTTCCAGCACATTGAGAATAGTCTCGATAGACATCACCTTTAAATAACTCGAAACAGTATAAATATGTAAACAAATTGAAAAAAAAAATCAAGCTTGGAGCATAGATTGTTAAACAATTTCCAGCACATTGAGAATAACCTCGATAGACATCACCTTTAAATAACGCGAAATAGTATAAAACCGTAAACAAATTCATAAAAATCACGCGTGGACCACAGATTATGAAACAATTTCCAGCACATTGAGAATAGCCTCGATAGACATCACCTTTAAATAACGCGAAATAGTATAAATGCGTAAACAAATTCAAAAAAATCACGCTTGGAGCACAGATTATCAAACAATTTCCAGCACATTGACAATAGCCTCGATAGACATCGCCTTTAAATAACGCGAAATAGTATAAATTTGTAAATAAATGCAAAAAAATCACGCGTGGAGCACAGATTATGAAACAATTTCCAGCACATTGAGAATAGCCTCGATAGACATCACTTTTAAATAACGCGAAATAGTATAAATATGTAAACAAATTGAAAAAAAAATCACGCTTGGAGCATAGATTATGAAACAATTTCCAGAACATTGAGAATAGTCTCGATAGACATCACCTTTAAATAACTCGAAACAGTATAAATATGTAAACAAATTGAAAAAAAAAATCAAGCTTGGAGCATAGATTGTTAAACAATTTCCAGCACATTGAGAATAACCTCGATAGACATCACCTTTAAATAACGCGAAATAGTATAAAACCGTAAACAAATTCATAAAAATCACGCGTGGACCACAGATTATGAAACAATTTCCAGCACATTGAGAATAGCCTCGATAGACATCACTTTTAAATAACGCGAAATAGTATAAATATGTAAACAAATTGAAAAAAAAATCACGCTTGGAGCATAGATTATGAAACAATTTCCAGAACATTGAGAATAGTCTCAATAGACATCGCCTGTAAATAACGCGAAATAGTATAAATTCGTAAACAAATTTAAAAAAATCACGCGTGGAGCACAGATTATGAAACAATTTCCAGCACATTGAGAATAACCTCGATAGACATCACCTTTAAATAACGCGAAATAGAATAAATTTGTAAATAAATGCAAGAAAATCACGCGTGGAGCACAGATTATGAAACAATTTCCAGCACATTGAGAATAGCCTCGATAGACATCACCTTTAAATAACGCGAAATAGTATAAAACCGTAAACAAATTTAAAAAAATCACGCGTGGAGCACAGATTATGAAACAATTTCCAGCACATTGAGAATAACCTCGATAGACATCACCTTTAAATAACACGAAATAGTATAAAACCGTAAACAAATTTAAAAAAATCACGCGTGAAGCACAGATTATGAAACAATTTCCAGCAGTTTGAGAATAGCCTCGATAGACATCACCTTTAAATAACGCGAAATAGTATAAAACCGTAAACAAATTTAAAAAAATCACGCGTGGAGCACAGATTATGAAACAATTTCCAGCACATTGAGAATAGCCTCGATAGACATCACCTTTAAATAACGCGAAATAGTATAAATCTGTAAACAAATTGGAAAAAAATCACGCTTGGAGCATAGATTATGAAACAATTTCCAGAACATTGAGAATAGTCTCAATAGACATCACCTTTAAATAACGCGAAATAGTATAAAACCGTAAACAAATTCATAAAAATCACGCGTGGACCACAGATTATGAAACAATTTCCAGCACATTGAGAATAGCCTCGATAGACATCACCTTTAAATAAGGCGAAATAGTATAAAACCGTAAACAAATTTAAAAAAATCACGCGTGGAGCACAGGTTATGAAAAAATTTCCAGCACATTGAGAATAGCCTCGATAGACATCACCTTTAAATAACGCGAAATAGTATAAATGCGTAAACAAATTAAAAAAAATCATGCTTGGAGCACAGATTATCAAACAATTTCCAGCACATTGACAATAGCCTCGATAGACATCGCCTTTAAATAACGCGAAATAGTATAAAACCGTAAACAAATTTTAAAAAATCACGCGTGGAGAACAGATTATGAAACAATTTCCAGCACATTGAGAATAGCCTCGATAGACATCACCTTTAAATAACGCGAAACAGTTTAAATATGTAAACAAATTGAAAAAAAAAATCAAGCTTGGAACATAGATTGTTAAACAATTTCCAGCACATTGAGAATAACCTCGATAGACATCACCTTTAAATAACGCGAAATAGTATAAAACCGTAAACAAATTTTAAAAAATCACGCGTGGAGAACAGATTATGAAACAATTTCCAGCACATTGAGAATAACCTCGATAGACATCACCTTTAAATAACGCGAAATAGTATAAAACCGTAAACAAATTCATAAAAATCACGCGTGGACCACAGATTATGAAACAATTTCCAGCACATTGAGAATAGCCTCGATAGACATCACTTTTAAATAACGCGAAATAGTATAAATATGTAAACAAATTGAAAAAAAAATCACGCTTGGAGCATAGATTATGAAACAATTTCCAGAACATTGAGAATAGTCTCAATAGACATCGCCTGTAAATAACGCGAAATAGTATAAATTCGTAAACAAATTTAAAAAAATCACGCGTGGAGCACAGATTATGAAACAATTTCCAGCACATTGAGAATAACCTCGATAGACATCACCTTTAAATAACGCGAAATAGAATAAATTTGTAAATAAATGCAAGAAAATCACGCGTGGAGCACAGATTATGAAACAATTTCCAGCACATTGAGAATAGCCTCGATAGACATCACCTTTAAATAACGCGAAATAGTATAAAACCGTAAACAAATTTAAAAAATTCACGCGTGGAGCACAGATTATGAAACAATTTCCAGCACATTGAGAATAACCTCGATAGACATCACCTTTAAATAACGCGAAATAGTATAAAACCGTAAACAAATTAAAAAAAATCACGCGTGGAGCACAGATTATGAAACAATTTCCAGCAGTTTGAGAATAGCCTCGATAGACATCACCTTTAAATAACGCGAAATAGTATAAAACCGTAAACAAATTTAAAAAAATCGCGCGTGAAGCACAGATTATGAAACAATTTCCAGCACATTGAGAATAACCTCGATAGACATCACCTTTAAATAACGCGAAATAGTATAAAACCGTAAACAAATTAAAAAAAATCACGCGTGGAGCACAGATTATGAAACAATTTCCAGCACATTGAGAATAGCCTCGATAGACATCACCTTTAAATAACGCGAAATAGTATAAATCTGTAAACAAATTGAAAAAAAATCACGCTTGGAGCATAGATTATGAAACAATTTCCAGAACATTGAGAATAGTCTCAATAGACATCGCCTGTAAATAACGCGAAATAGTATAAATTCGTAAACAAATTTAAAAAAATCGCGCTTGGAGCACAGATTATAAAACAATTTCCAGCACATTGAGAATAGTCTCGATAGACATCACCTTTAAATAACTCGAAACAGTATAAATATGTAAACAAATTGAAAAAAAAAATCAAGCTTGGAGCATAGATTGTTAAACAATTTCCAGCACATTGAGAATAACCTCGATAGACATCACCTTTAAATAACGCGAAATAGTATAAAACCGTAAACAAATTCATAAAAATCACGCGTGGACCACAGATTATGAAACAATTTCCAGCACATTGAGAATAGCCTCGATAGACATCACCTTTAAATAACGCGAAATAGTATAAATGCGTAAACAAATTCAAAAAAATCACGCTTGGAGCACAGATTATCAAACAATTTCCAGCACATTGACAATAGCCTCGATAGACATCGCCTTTAAATAACGCGAAATAGTATAAATTTGTAAATAAATGCAAAAAAATCACGCGTGGAGCACAGATTATGAAACAATTTCCAGCACATTGAGAATAGCCTCGATAGACATCACTTTTAAATAACGCGAAATAGTATAAATATGTAAACAAATTGAAAAAAAAATCACGCTTGGAGCATAGATTATGAAACAATTTCCAGAACATTGAGAATAGTCTCGATAGACATCACCTTTAAATAACTCGAAACAGTATAAATATGTAAACAAATTGAAAAAAAAAATCAAGCTTGGAGCATAGATTGTTAAACAATTTCCAGCACATTGAGAATAACCTCGATAGACATCACCTTTAAATAACGCGAAATAGTATAAAACCGTAAACAAATTCATAAAAATCACGCGTGGACCACAGATTATGAAACAATTTCCAGCACATTGAGAATAGCCTCGATAGACATCACTTTTAAATAACGCGAAATAGTATAAATATGTAAACAAATTGAAAAAAAAATCACGCTTGGAGCATAGATTATGAAACAATTTCCAGAACATTGAGAATAGTCTCAATAGACATCGCCTGTAAATAACGCGAAATAGTATAAATTCGTAAACAAATTTAAAAAAATCACGCGTGGAGCACAGATTATGAAACAATTTCCAGCACATTGAGAATAACCTCGATAGACATCACCTTTAAATAACGCGAAATAGAATAAATTTGTAAATAAATGCAAGAAAATCACGCGTGGAGCACAGATTATGAAACAATTTCCAGCACATTGAGAATAGCCTCGATAGACATCACCTTTAAATAACGCGAAATAGTATAAAACCGTAAACAAATTTAAAAAAATCACGCGTGGAGCACAGATTATGAAACAATTTCCAGCACATTGAGAATAACCTCGATAGACATCACCTTTAAATAACACGAAATAGTATAAAACCGTAAACAAATTTAAAAAAATCACGCGTGAAGCACAGATTATGAAACAATTTCCAGCAGTTTGAGAATAGCCTCGATAGACATCACCTTTAAATAACGCGAAATAGTATAAAACCGTAAACAAATTTAAAAAAATCACGCGTGGAGCACAGATTATGAAACAATTTCCAGCACATTGAGAATAGCCTCGATAGACATCACCTTTAAATAACGCGAAATAGTATAAATCTGTAAACAAATTGGAAAAAAATCACGCTTGGAGCATAGATTATGAAACAATTTCCAGAACATTGAGAATAGTCTCAATAGACATCACCTTTAAATAACGCGAAATAGTATAAAACCGTAAACAAATTCATAAAAATCACGCGTGGACCACAGATTATGAAACAATTTCCAGCACATTGAGAATAGCCTCGATAGACATCACCTTTAAATAAGGCGAAATAGTATAAAACCGTAAACAAATTTAAAAAAATCACGCGTGGAGCACAGGTTATGAAAAAATTTCCAGCACATTGAGAATAGCCTCGATAGACATCACCTTTAAATAACGCGAAATAGTATAAATGCGTAAACAAATTAAAAAAAATCATGCTTGGAGCACAGATTATCAAACAATTTCCAGCACATTGACAATAGCCTCGATAGACATCGCCTTTAAATAACGCGAAATAGTATAAAACCGTAAACAAATTTTAAAAAATCACGCGTGGAGAACAGATTATGAAACAATTTCCAGCACATTGAGAATAGCCTCGATAGACATCACCTTTAAATAACGCGAAACAGTTTAAATATGTAAACAAATTGAAAAAAAAAATCAAGCTTGGAACATAGATTGTTAAACAATTTCCAGCACATTGAGAATAACCTCGATAGACATCACCTTTAAATAACGCGAAATAGTATAAAACCGTAAACAAATTTTAAAAAATCACGCGTGGAGAACAGATTATGAAACAATTTCCAGCACATTGAGAATAACCTCGATAGACATCACCTTTAAATAACGCGAAATAGTATAAAACCGTAAACAAATTCATAAAAATCACGCGTGGACCACAGATTATGAAACAATTTCCAGCACATTGAGAATAGCCTCGATAGACATCACTTTTAAATAACGCGAAATAGTATAAATATGTAAACAAATTGAAAAAAAAATCACGCTTGGAGCATAGATTATGAAACAATTTCCAGAACATTGAGAATAGTCTCAATAGACATCGCCTGTAAATAACGCGAAATAGTATAAATTCGTAAACAAATTTAAAAAAATCACGCGTGGAGCACAGATTATGAAACAATTTCCAGCACATTGAGAATAACCTCGATAGACATCACCTTTAAATAACGCGAAATAGAATAAATTTGTAAATAAATGCAAGAAAATCACGCGTGGAGCACAGATTATGAAACAATTTCCAGCACATTGAGAATAGCCTCGATAGACATCACCTTTAAATAACGCGAAATAGTATAAAACCGTAAACAAATTTAAAAAATTCACGCGTGGAGCACAGATTATGAAACAATTTCCAGCACATTGAGAATAACCTCGATAGACATCACCTTTAAATAACGCGAAATAGTATAAAACCGTAAACAAATTAAAAAAAATCACGCGTGGAGCACAGATTATGAAACAATTTCCAGCAGTTTGAGAATAGCCTCGATAGACATCACCTTTAAATAACGCGAAATAGTATAAAACCGTAAACAAATTTAAAAAAATCGCGCGTGAAGCACAGATTATGAAACAATTTCCAGCACATTGAGAATAACCTCGATAGACATCACCTTTAAATAACGCGAAATAGTATAAAACCGTAAACAAATTAAAAAAAATCACGCGTGGAGCACAGATTATGAAACAATTTCCAGCACATTGAGAATAGCCTCGATAGACATCACCTTTAAATAACGCGAAATAGTATAAATCTGTAAACAAATTGGAAAAAAATCACGCTTGGAGCATAGATTATGAAACAATTTCCAGAACATTGAGAATTGTCTCAATAGACATCACCTTTAAATAACGCGAAATAGTATAAAACCGTAAACAAATTCATAAAAATCACGCGTGGACCACAGATTATGAAACAATTTCCAGCACATTGAGAATAGCCTCGATAGACATCACCTTTAAATAACGCGAAATAGTATAAATGCGTAAACAAATTGAAAAAAAAAAATCAAGCTTGGAGCATAGATTGTGAAACAATTTCCAGCACATTGAAAATAGTCTCAATAGACATCGCTTTTAAATAACGCGAAATAGTATAAATCCGTAAACAAATTTTAAAAAATCGCGCTTGGAGCACAGATTACAAAACAATTTCCAGCACATTGAGAATAACCTCGATAGACATCACCTTTAAATAACGCGAAATAGTATAAAACCGTAAACAAATTTTAAAAAATCACGCGTGGAGAACAGATTATGAAACAATTTCCAGCACATTGAGAATAACCTCGATAGACTTCACCTTTAAATAACGCGAAATAGTATAAATGCGTAAACCAATTCAAAAAAATCACGCGTGGAGCACAGATTATGAAACAATTTCCAGCACATTGAGAATAACCTCGATAGACATCACCTTTAAATAACGCGAAATAGTATAAATTTGTAAATAAATGCAAAAAAATCACGCGTGGAGCACAGATTATGAAACAATTTCCAGCACATTGAGAATAGCCTCGATAGACATCACCTTTAAATAACGCGAAATAATATAAAACCGTAAACAAATTTAAAAAAATCACGCGTGGAGCACAGATTATGAAACAATTTCCAGCACATTGAGAATTACCTCGATAGACATCACCTTTAAATAACGCGAAATAGTATAAAACCGTAAACAAATTTAAAAAAATCACGCGTGGAGCACAGATTATGAAACAATTTCCAGCACATTGAGAATAGCCTCGATAGACATCACCTTTAAATAACGCGAAATAGTATAAAACCGTAAACAAATTTAAAAAAATCACGCGTGGAGCACAGATTATGAAACAATTTCCAGCACATTGAGAATAACCTCGATAGACATCACCTTTAAATAACGCGAAATAGTATAAAACCGTAAACAAATTAAAAAAAATCACGCGTGGAGCACAGTTTATGAAACAATTTCCAGCACATTGAGAATAGCCTCGATAGACATCACCTTTAAATAACGCGAAATAGTATAAATCTGTAAACAAATTGAAAAAAAATCACGCTTGGAGCATAGATTATGAAACAATTTCCAGAACATTGAGAATAGTCTCAATAGACATCGCCTGTAAATAACGCGAAATAGTATAAATTCGTAAACAAATTTAAAAAAATCGCGCTTGGAGCACAGATTATAAAACAATTTCCAGCACATTGAGAATAGTCTCGATAGACATCACCTTTAAATAACTCGAAACAGTATAAATATGTAAACAAATTGAAAAAAAATATCAAGCTTGGAGCATAGATTGTTAAACAATTTCCAGCACATTGAGAATAACCTCGATAGACATCACCTTTAAATAACGCAAAATACTATAAAACAGTAAACAAATTCATAAAAATCACGCGTGGACCACAGATTATGAAACAATTTCCAGCACATTGAGAATAGCCTCGATAGACATCACCTTTAAATAACGCGAAATAGTATAAATGCGTAAACAAATTCAAAAAAATCACGCTTGGAGCACAGATTATCAAACAATTTCCAGCACATTGACAATAGCCTCGATAGACATCGCCTTTAAATAACGCGAAATAGTATAAATTTGTAAATAAATGCAAAAAATCACGCGTGGAGCACAGATTATGAAACAATTTCCAGCACATTGAGAATAGCCCCGATAGACATCACTTTTAAATAACGCGAAATAGTATAAATATGTAAACAAATTGAAAAAAAATCAAGATTGGAGCATAGATTGTGAAACAATTTCCAGCACATTGAAAATAGTCTCAATAGACATCGCTTTTAAAAAACGCGAAATAGTATAAATCCGTAAACAAATTTTAAAAAATCGCGCTTGGAGCACAGATTACAAAACAATTTCCAGCACATTGAGAATAGTCTCGATAGACATCACCTTTAAATAACGCGAAACAGTTTAAATATGTAAACAAATTGAAAAAAAAATCAAGCTTGGAACATAGATTGTTAAACAATTTCCAGCACATTGAGAATAACCTCGATAGACATCACCTTTAAATAACGCGAAATAGTATAAAACCGTAAACAAATTTTAAAAAATCACGCGTGGAGAACAGATTATGAAACAATTTCCAGCACATTGAGAATAACCTCGATAGACTTCACCTTTAAATAACGCGAAATAGTATAAATGCGTAAACCAATTCAAAAAAATCACGCGTGGAGCACAGATTATGAAACAATTTCCAGCACATTGAGAATAACCTCGATAGACATCACCTTTAAATAACGCGAAATAGTATAAATTTGTAAATAAATGCAAAAAAATCACGCGTGGAGCACAGATTATGAAACAATTTCCAGCACATTGAGAATAGCCTCGATAGACATCACCGTTTAATAACGCGAAATAGTATAAAACCGTAAACAAATTTAAAAAAATCACGCGTGGAGCACAGATTATGAAACAATTTCCAGCACATTGAGAATAACCTCGATAGACATCACCTTTAAATAACGCGAAATAGTATAAAACCGTAAACAAATTTTAAAAATCACGCGTGGAGCACAGATTATGAAACAATTTCCAGCACATTGAGAATAGCCTCGATAGACATCACCTTTAAATAACGCGAAATAGTATAAATCTGTAAACAAATGGAAAAAAAATCACGCTTGGAGCATAGATTATGAAACAATTTCCAGAACATTGAGAATAGTCTCAATAGACATCGCCTGTAAATAACGCGAAATAGTATAAATTCGTAAACAAATTTAAAAAAATCGCGCGTGGAGCACAGATTATGAAACAATTTCCAGCACATTGAGAATAACCTCGATAGACATCACCTTTAAATAACGCGAAATAGAATAAATTTGTAAATAAATGCAAGAAAATCACGTGTGGAGCACAGATTATGAAACAATTTCCAGCACATTGAGAATAGCCTCGATAGACATCACCTTTAAATAACGCGAAATAGTATAAAACCGTAAACAAATTTAAAAAAATCACGCGTGGAGCACAGATTATGAAACAATTTCCAGCACATTGAGAATAACCTCGATAGACATCACCTTTAAATAACGCGAAATAGTATAAAACCGTAAACAAATTAAAAAAAATCACGCGTGGAGCACAGATTATGAAACAATTTCCAGCACATTGAGAATAGCCTCGATAGACATCACCTTTAAGTAACGCGAAATAGTATAAAACCGTAAACAAATTTAAAAAAATCACGCGTGGAGCACAGATTATGAAACAATTTCCAGCACATTGAGAATAACCTCGATAGACATCACCTTTAAATAACGCGAAATAGTATAAAACCGTAAACAAATTTAAAAAAATCACGCGTGGAGCACAGATTATGAAACAATTTCCAGCACATTGAGAATAGCCTCGATAGACATCACCTTTAAATAACGCGAAATAGTATAAATTTGTAAATAAATGCAAGAAAATCACGCGTGGAGCACAGATTATGAAACAATTTCCAGCACATTGAGAATAGCCTCGATAGACATCGCTTTTAAATAACGCGAAATAGTATAAATCCGTAAACAAATTTTAAAAAATCGCGCTTGGAGAACAGATTATGAAACAATTTCCAGCACATTGAGAATAACCTCGATAGACTTCACCTTTAAATAACGCGAAATAGTATAAATGCGTAAACCAATTCAAAAAAATCACGCGTGGAGCACAGATTATGAAACAATTTCCAGCACATTGAGAATAGCCTCGATAGACATCACCGTTTAATAACGCGAAATAGTATAAAACCGTAAACAAATTTAAAAAAATCACGCGTGGAGCACAGATTATGAAACAATTTCCAGCACATTGAGAATAACCTCGATAGACATCACCTTTAAATAACGCGAAATAGTATAAAACCGTAAACAAATTTTAAAAATCACGCGTGGAGCACAGATTATGAAACAATTTCCAGCACATTGAGAATAGCCTCGATAGACATCACCTTTAAATAACGCGAAATAGTATAAATCTGTAAACAAATGGAAAAAAAATCACGCTTGGAGCATAGATTATGAAACAATTTCCAGAACATTGAGAATAGTCTCAATAGACATCGCCTGTAAATAACGCGAAATAGTATAAATTCGTAAACAAATTTAAAAAAATCGCGCGTGGAGCACAGATTATGAAACAATTTCCAGCACATTGAGAATAACCTCGATAGACATCACCTTTAAATAACGCGAAATAGAATAAATTTGTAAATAAATGCAAGAAAATCACGCGTGGAGCACAGATTATGAAACAATTTCCAGCACATTGAGAATAGCCTCGATAGACATCACCTTTAAATAACGCGATATAGTATAAAACCGTAAACAAATTTAAAAAAATCACGCGTGGAGCACAGATTATGAAACAATTTCCAGCACATTGAGAATAACCTCGATAGACATCACCTTTAAATAACGCGAAATAGTATAAAACCGTAAACAAATTAAAAAAAATCACGCGTGGAGCACAGATTATGAAACAATTTCCAGCACATTGAGAATAGCCTCGATAGACATCACCTTTAAATAACGCGAAATAGTATAAAACCGTAAACAAATTTAAAAAAATCACGCGTGGAGCACAGATTATGAAACAATTTCCAGCACATTGAGAATAACCTCGATAGACATCACCTTTAAATAACGCGAAATAGTATAAAACCGTAAACAAATTTAAAAAAATCACGCGTGGAGCACAGATTATGAAACAATTTCCAGCACATTGAGAATAGCCTCGATAGACATCACCTTTAAATAACGCGAAATAGTATAAATTTGTAAATAAATGCAAGAAAATCACGCGTGGAGCACAGATTATGAAACAATTTCCAGCACATTGAGAATAGCCTCGATAGACATCGCTTTTAAATAACGCGAAATAGTATAAATCCGTAAACAAATTTTAAAAAATCGCGCTTGGAGAACAGATTATGAAACAATTTCCAGCACATTGAGAATAACCTCGATAGACTTCACCTTTAAATAACGCGAAATAGTATAAATGCGTAAACCAATTCAAAAAAATCACGCGTGGAG
Organism: Maratus speciosus; assembly: GCA_963932465.1. NCBI lineage: Eukaryota > Metazoa > Arthropoda > Arachnida > Araneae > Salticidae > Maratus > Maratus speciosus. Next base: position 121,549 of record CAWVRF010001314.1, read on the forward strand.
CACAGATTATGAAACAATTTCCAGCACATTGAGAATAACCTCGATAGACATCACCTTTAAATAACGCGAAATAGTATAAATTTGTAAATAAATGCAAAAAAATCACGCGTGGAGCACAGATTATGAAACAATTTCCAGCACATTGAGAATAGCCTCGATAGACATCACCTTTAAATAACGCGAAATAATATAAAACCGTAAACAAATTTAAAAAAATCACGCGTGGAGCACAGATTATGAAACAATTTCCAGCACATTGAGAATTACCTCGATAGACATCACCTTTAAATAACGCGAAATAGTATAAAACCGTAAACAAATTTAAAAAAATCACGCGTGGAGCACAGATTATGAAACAATTTCCAGCACATTGAGAATAGCCTCGATAGACATCACCTTTAAATAACGCGAAATAGTATAAAACCGTAAACAAATTTAAAAATATCACGCGTGGAGCACAGATTATGAAACAATTTCCAGCACATTGAGAATAACCTCGATAGACATCACCTTTAAATAACGCGAAATAGTATAAAACCGTAAACAAATTAAAAAAAATCACGCGTGGAGCACAGATTATGAAACAATTTCCAGCACATTGAGAATAGCCTCGATAGACATCACCTTTAAATAACGCGAAATAGTATAAATCTGTAAACAAATTGAAAAAAAATCACGCTTGGAGCATAGATTATGAAACAATTTCCAGAACATTGAGAATAGTCTCAATAGACATCGCCTGTAAATAACGCGAAATAGTATATATTCGTAAACAAATTTAAAAAAATCGCGCTTGGAGCACAGATTATAAAACAATTTCCAGCACATTGAGAATAGTCTCGATAGACATCACCTTTAAATAACTCGAAACAGTATAAATATGTAAACAAATTGAAAAAAAATATCAAGCTTGGAGCATAGATTGTTAAACAATTTCCAGCACATTGAGAATAACCTCGATAGACATCACCTTTAAATAACGCAAAATACTATAAAACAGTAAACAAATTCATAAAAATCACGCGTGGACCACAGATTATGAAACAATTTCCAGCACATTGAGAATAGCCTCGATAGACATCACCTTTAAATAACGCGAAATAGTATAAATGCGTAAACAAATTCAAAAAAATCACGCTTGGAGCACAGATTATCAAACAATTTCCAGCACATTGACAATAGCCTCGATAGACATCGCCTTTAAATAACGCGAAATAGTATAAATTTGTAAATAAATGCAAAAAATCACGCGTGGAGCACAGATTATGAAACAATTTCCAGCACATTGAGAATAGCCCCGATAGACATCACTTTTAAATAACGCGAAATAGTATAAATATGTAAACAAATTGAAAAAAAATCAAGATTGGAGCATAGATTGTGAAACAATTTCCAGCACATTGAAAATAGTCTCAATAGACATCGCTTTTAAAAAACGCGAAATAGTATAAATCCGTAAACAAATTTTAAAAAATCGCGCTTGGAGCACAGATTACAAAACAATTTCCAGCACATTGAGAATAGTCTCGATAGACATCACCTTTAAATAACGCGAAACAGTTTAAATATGTAAACAAATTGAAAAAAAAATCAAGCTTGGAACATAGATTGTTAAACAATTTCCAGCACATTGAGAATAACCTCGATAGACATCACCTTTAAATAACGCGAAATAGTATAAAACCGTAAACAAATTTTAAAAAATCACGCGTGGAGAACAGATTATGAAACAATTTCCAGCACATTGAGAATAACCTCGATAGACTTCACCTTTAAATAACGCGAAATAGTATAAATGCGTAAACCAATTCAAAAAAATCACGCTTGGAGCACAGATTATCAAACAATTTCCAGCACATTGACAATAGCCTCGATAGACATCGCCTTTAAATAACGCGAAATAGTATAAATTTGTAAATAAATGCAAAAAATCACGCGTGGAGCACAGATTATGAAACAATTTCCAGCACATTGAGAATAGCCCCGATAGACATCACTTTTAAATAACGCGAAATAGTATAAATATGTAAACAAATTGAAAAAAAATCAAGATTGGAGCATAGATTGTGAAACAATTTCCAGCACATTGAAAATAGTCTCAATAGACATCGCTTTTAAAAAACGCGAAATAGTATAAATCCGTAAACAAATTTTAAAAAATCGCGCTTGGAGCACAGATTACAAAACAATTTCCAGCACATTGAGAATAGTCTCGATAGACATCACCTTTAAATAACGCGAAACAGTTTAAATATGTAAACAAATTGAAAAAAAAATCAAGCTTGGAACATAGATTGTTAAACAATTTCCAGCACATTGAGAATAACCTCGATAGACATCACCTTTAAATAACGCGAAATAGTATAAAACCGTAAACAAATTTTAAAAAATCACGCGTGGAGAACAGATTATGAAACAATTTCCAGCACATTGAGAATAACCTCGATAGACTTCACCTTTAAATAACGCGAAATAGTATAAATGCGTAAACCAATTCAAAAAAATCACGCGTGGAGCACAGATTATGAAACAATTTCCAGCACATTGAGAATAACCTCGATAGACATCACCTTTAAATAACGCGAAATAGTATAAATTTGTAAATAAATGCAAAAAAATCACGCGTGGAGCACAGATTATGAAACAATTTCCAGCACATTGAGAATAGCCTCGATAGACATCACCGTTTAATAACGCGAAATAGTATAAAACCGTAAACAAATTTAAAAAAATCACGCGTGGAGCACAGATTATGAAACAATTTCCAGCACATTGAGAATAACCTCGATAGACATCACCTTTAAATAACGCGAAATAGTATAAAACCGTAAACAAATTTTAAAAATCACGCGTGGAGCACAGATTATGAAACAATTTCCAGCACATTGAGAATAGCCTCGATAGACATCACCTTTAAATAACGCGAAATAGTATAAATCTGTAAACAAATGGAAAAAAAATCACGCTTGGAGCATAGATTATGAAACAATTTCCAGAACATTGAGAATAGTCTCAATAGACATCGCCTGTAAATAACGCGAAATAGTATAAATTCGTAAACAAATTTAAAAAAATCGCGCGTGGAGCACAGATTATGAAACAATTTCCAGCACATTGAGAATAACCTCGATAGACATCACCTTTAAATAACGCGAAATAGAATAAATTTGTAAATAAATGCAAGAAAATCACGCGTGGAGCACAGATTATGAAACAATTTCCAGCACATTGAGAATAGCCTCGATAGACATCACCTTTAAATAACGCGAAATAGTATAAAACCGTAAACAAATTTAAAAAAATCACGCGTGGAGCACAGATTATGAAACAATTTCCAGCACATTGAGAATAACCTCGATAGACATCACCTTTAAATAACGCGAAATAGTATAAAACCGTAAACAAATTAAAAAAAATCACGCGTGGAGCACAGATTATGAAACAATTTCCAGCACATTGAGAATAGCCTCGATAGACATCACCTTTAAATAACGCGAAATAGTATAAAACCGTAAACAAATTTAAAAAAATCACGCGTGGAGCACAGATTATGAAACAATTTCCAGCACATTGAGAATAACCTCGATAGACATCACCTTTAAATAACGCGAAATAGTATAAAACCGTAAACAAATTTAAAAAAATCACGCGTGGAGCACAGATTATGAAACAATTTCCAGCACATTGAGAATAGCCTCGATAGACATCACCTTTAAATAACGCGAAATAGTATAAATTTGTAAATAAATGCAAGAAAATCACGCGTGGAGCACAGATTATGAAACAATTTCCAGCACATTGAGAATAGCCTCGATAGACATCACCTTTAAATAACGCGAAATAGTATAAAACCGTAAACAAATTTAAAAAAATCACGCGTGGAGCACAGATTATGAAACAATTTCCAGCACATTGAGAATAACCTCGATAGACATCACCTTTAAATAACGCGAAATAGTATAAAACCGTAAACAAATTTAAAAAAATCACGCGTGGAGCACAGATTATGAAACAATTTCCAGCACATTGAGAATAGCCTCGATAGACATCACCTTTAAATAACGCGAAATAGTATAAATCTGTAAACAAATTGAAAAAAAATCACGCTTGGATCATAGATTATGAAACAATTTCCAGAACATTGAGAATAGTCTCAATAGACATCGCCTGTAAATAACGCGAAATAGTATAAATTCGTAAACAAATTTAAAAAAATCGCGCTTGGAGCACAGATTATAAATCAATTTCCAGCACATTGAGAATAGTCTCGATAGACATCACCTTTAAATAACTCGAAACAGTATAAATATGTAAACAAATTGAAAAAAAAAATCAAGCTTGGAGCATAGATTGTTAAACAATTTCCAGCACATTGAGAATAACCTCGATAGACATCACCTTTAAATAACGCGAAATAGTATAAATGCGTAAACAAATTCAAAAAAATCACGCTTGGAGCACAGATTATCAAACAATTTCCAGCACATTGACAATAGCCTCGATAGACATCGCCTTTAAATAACGCGAAATAGTATAAATTTGTAAATAAATGCAAAAAAATCACGCGTGGAGCACAGATTATGAAACAATTTCCAGCACATTGAGAATAGCCCCGATAGACATCACTTTTAAATAACGCGAAATAGTATAAATATGTAAACAAATTGAAAAAAAAAATCAAGATTGGAGCATAGATTGTGAAACAATTTCCAGCACATTGAAAATAGTCTCAATAGACATCGCTTTTAAAAAACGCGAAATAGTATAAATCCGTAAACAAATTTTAAAAAATCGCGCTTGGAGCACAGATTATGAAACAATTTCCAGCACATTGAGAATAGCCTCGATAGACATCACCTTTAAATAACGCGAAATAGTATAAAACCGTAAACAAATTAAAAAAAATCACGCGTGGAGCACAGATTATGAAACAATTTCCAGCACATTGAGAATAGCCTCGATAGATATCACCTTTAAATAACGCGAAATAGTATAAATCTGTAAACAAATTGAAAAAAAATCACGCTTGGAGCATAGATTATGAAACAATTTCCAGAACATTGAGAATAGTCTCAATAGACATCGCCTGTAAATAACGCGATATAGTATAAATTCGTAAACAAATTTAAAAAAATCGCGCTTGGAGCACAGATTATAAAACAATTTCCAGCACATTGAGAATAGTCTCGATAGACATCACCTTTAAATAACTCGAAACAGTATAAATATGTAAACAAATTGAAAAAAAAAATCAAGCTTGGAGCATAGATTGTTAAACAATTTCCAGCACATTGAGAATAACCTCGATAGACATCACCTTTAAATAACGCGAAATAGTATAAAACCGTAAACAAATTCATAAAAATCACGCGTGGACCACAGATTATGAAACAATTTCCAGCACATTGAGAATAGCCTCGATAGACATCGCCTTTAAATAACGCGAAATAGTATAAATGCGTAAACAAATTCAAAAAAATCACGCTTGGAGCACAGATTATCAAACAATTTCCAGCACATTGACAATAGCCTCGATAGACATCGCCTTTAAATAACGCGAAATAGTATAAATTTGTAAATAAATGCAAAAAATCACGCGTGGAGCACAGATTATGAAACAATTTCCAGCACATTGAGAATAGCCCCGATAGACATCACTTTTAAATAACGCGAAATAGTATAAATATCTAAACAAATTGAAAAAAAATCAAGATTGGAGCATAGATTGTGAAACAATTTCCAGCACATTGAAAATAGTCTCAATAGACATCGCTTTTAAAAAACGCGAAATAGTATAAATCCGTAAACAAATTTTAAAAAATCGCGCTTGGAGCACAGATTACAAAACAATTTCCAGCACATTGAGAATAGTCTCGATAGACATCACCTTTAAATAACGCGAAACAGTTTAAATATGTAAACAAATTGAAAAAAAAATCAAGCTTGGAACATAGATTGTTAAACAATTTCCAGCACATTGAGAATAACCTCGATAGACATCACCTTTAAATAACGCGAAATAGTATAAAACCGTAAACAAATTTTAAAAAATCACGCGTGGAGAACAGATTATGAAACAATTTCCAGCACATTGAGAATAACCTCGATAGACTTCACCTTTAAATAACGCGAAATAGTATAAATGCGTAAACCAATTCAAAAAAATCACGCGTGGAGCACAGATTATGAAACAATTTCCAGCACATTGAGAATAACCTCGATAGACATCACCTTTAAATAACGCGAAATAGTATAAATTTGTAAATAAATGCAAAAAAATCACGCGTGGAGCACAGATTATGAAACAATTTCCAGCACATTGAGAATAGCCTCGATAGACATCACCGTTTAATAACGCGAAATAGTATAAAACCGTAAACAAATTTAAAAAAATCACGCGTGGAGCACAGATTATGAAACAATTTCCAGCACATTGAGAATAACCTCGATAGACATCACCTTTAAATAACGCGAAATAGTATAAAACCGTAAACAAATTTTAAAAATCACGCGTGGAGCACAGATTATGAGACAATTTCCAGCACATTGAGAATAGCCTCGATAGACATCACCTTTAAATAACGCGAAATAGTATAAATCTGTAAACAAATGGAAAAAAAATCACGCTTGGAGCATAGATTATGAAACAATTTCCAGAACATTGAGAATAGTCTCAATAGACATCGCCTGTAAATAACGCGAAATAGTATAAATTCGTAAACAAATTTAAAAAAATCGCGCGTGGAGCACAGATTATGAAACAATTTCCAGCACATTGAGAATAACCTCGATAGACATCACCTTTAAATAACGCGAAATAGAATAAATTTGTAAATAAATGCAAGAAAATCACGCGTGGAGCACAGATTATGAAACAATTTCCAGCACATTGAGAATAGCCTCGATAGACATCACCTTTAAATAACGCGAAATAGTATAAAACCGTAAACAAATTTAAAAAAATCACGCGTGGAGCACAGATTATGAAACAATTTCCAGCACATTGAGAATAACCTCGATAGACATCACCTTTAAATAACGCGAAATAGTATAAAACCGTAAACAAATTAAAAAAAATCACGCGTGGAGCACAGATTATGAAACAATTTCCAGCACATTGAGAATAGCCTCGATAGACATCACCTTTAAATAACGCGAAATAGTATAAAACCGTAAACAAATTTAAAAAAATCACGCGTGGAGCACAGATTATGAAACAATTTCCAGCACATTGAGAATAACCTCGATAGACATCACCTTTAAATAACGCGAAATAGTATAAAACCGTAAACAAATTTAAAAAAATCACGCGTGGAGCACAGATTATGAAACAATTTCCAGCACATTGAGAATAGCCTCGATAGACATCACCTTTAAATAACGCGAAATAGTATAAATTTGTAAATAAATGCAAGAAAATCACGCGTGGAGCACAGATTATGAAACAATTTCCAGCACATTGAGAATAGCCTCGATAGACATCACCTTTAAATAATGCGAAATAGTATAAAACCGTAAACAAATTTAAAAAAATCACGCGTGGAGCACAGATTATGAAACAATTTCCAACACATTGAGAATAACCTCGATAGACATCACCTTTAAATAACGCGAAATAGTATAAAACCGTAAACAAATTTAAAAAAATCACGCGTGGAGCACAGATTATGAAACAATTTCCAGCACATTGAGAATAACCTCGATAGACATCACCTTTAAATAACGCGAAATAGTATAAAACCGTAAACAAATTTAAAAAAATCACGCGTGGAGCACAGATTATGAAACAATTTCCAGCACATTGAGAATAGCCTCGATAGACATCACCTTTAAATAACGCGAAATAGAATAAATTTGTAAATAAATGCAAGAAAATCACGCGTGGAGCACAGATTATGAAACAATTTCCAGCACATTGAGAATAGCCTCGATAGACATCACCTTTAAATAACGCGAAATAGTATAAAACCGTAAACAAATTTAAAAAAATCACGCGTGGAGCACAGATTATGAAACAATTTCCAGCACATTGAGAATAACCTCGATAGACATCACCTTTAAATAACGCGAAATAGTATAAAACCGTAAACAAATTAAAAAAAATCACGCGTGGAGCACAGATTATGAAACAATTTCCAGCACATTGAGAATAGCCTCGATAGACATCACCTTTAAATAACGCGAAATAGTATAAAACCGTAAACAAATTTAAAAAAATCACGCGTGGAGCACAGATTATGAAACAATTTCCAGCACATTGAGAATAACCTCGATAGACATCACCTTTAAATAACGCGAAATAGTATAAAACCGTAAACAAATTTAAAAAAATCACGCGTGGAGCACAGATTATGAAACAATTTCCAGCACATTGAGAATAGCCTCGATAGACATCACCTTTAAATAACGCGGAATAGTATAAATTTGTAAATAAATGCAAGAAAATCACGCGTGGAGCACAGATTATGAAACAATTTCCAGCACATTGAGAATAGCCTCGATAGACATCACCTTTAAATAACGCGAAATAGTATAAAACCGTAAACAAATTTAAAAAAATCACGCGTGGAGCACAGATTATGAAACAATTTCCAGCACATTGAGAATAACCTCGATAGACATCACCTTTAAATAACGCGAAATAGTATAAAACCGTAAACAAATTTAAAAAAATCACGCGTGGAGCACAGATTATGAAACAATTTCCAGCACATTGAGAATAGCCTCGATAGACATCACCTTTAAATAACGCGAAATAGTATAAATCTGTAAACAAATTGAAAAAAAATCACGCTTGGAGCATAGATTATGAAACAATTTCCAGAACATTGAGAATAGTCTCAATAGACATCGCCTGTAAATAACGCGAAATAGTATAAATTCGTAAACAAATTTAAAAAAATCGCGCTTGGAGCACAGATTATAAAACAATTTCCAGCACATTGAGAATAGTCTCGATAGACATCACCTTTAAATAACTCGAAACAGTATAAATATGTAAACAAATTGAAAAAAAAAATCAAGCTTGGAGCATAGATTGTTAAACAATTTCCAGCACATTGAGAATAACCTCGATAGACATCACCTTTAAATAACGCGAAATAGTATAAATGCGTAAACAAATTCAAAAAAATCACGCTTGGAGCACAGATTATCAAACAATTTCCAGCACATTGACAATAGCCTCGATAGACATCGCCTTTAAATAACGCGAAATAGTATAAATTTGTAAATAAATGCAAAAAAATCACGCGTGGAGCACAGATTATGAAACAATTTCCAGCACATTGAGAATAGCCCCGATAGACATCACTTTTAAATAACGCGAAATAGTATAAATATGTAAACAAATTGAAAAAAAAAATCAAGATTGGAGCATAGATTGTGAAACAATTTCCAGCACATTGAAAATAGTCTCAATAGACATCGCTTTTAAATAACGCGAAATAGTATAAAACCGTAAACAAATTAAAAAAAATCACGCGTGGAGCACAGATTATGAAACAATTTCCAGCACATTGAGAATAGCCTCGATAGACATCACCTTTAAATAACGCGAAATAGTATAAAACCGTAAACAAATTAAAAAAAATCACGCGTGGAGCACAGATTATGAAACAATTTCCAGCACATTGAGAATAGCCTCGATAGATATCACCTTTAAATAACGCGAAATAGTATAAATCTGTAAACAAATTGAAAAAAAATCACGCTTGGAGCATAGATTATGAAACAATTTCCAGAACATTGAGAATAGTCTCAATAGACATCGCCTGTAAATAACGCGATATAGTATAAATTCGTAAACAAATTTAAAAAAATCGCGCTTGGAGCACAGATTATAAAACAATTTCCAGCACATTGAGAATAGTCTCGATAGACATCACCTTTAAATAACTCGAAACAGTATAAATATGTAAACAAATTGAAAAAAAAAATCAAGCTTGGAGCATAGATTGTTAAACAATTTCCAGCACATTGAGAATAACCTCGATAGACATCACCTTTAAATAACGCGAAATAGTATAAAACCGTAAACAAATTCATAAAAATCACGCGTGGACCACAGATTATGAAACAATTTCCAGCACATTGAGAATAGCCTCGATAGACATCACCTTTAAATAACGCGAAATAGTATAAATGCGTAAACAAATTCAAAAAAATCACGCTTGGAGCACAGATTATCAAACAATTTCCAGCACACTGACAATAGCCTCGATAGACATCGCCTTTAAATAACGCGAAATAGTATAAATTTGTAAATAAATGCAAAAAAATCACGCGTGGAGCACAGATTATGAAACAATTTCCAGCACATTGAGAATAACCTCGATAGACATCACCTTTAAATAACGCGAAATAGTATAAAACCGTAAACAAATTAAAAAAAATCACGCGTGGAGCACAGATTATGAAACAATTTCCAGCACATTGAGAATAGCCTCGATAAACATCACCTTTAAATAACGCGAAATAGTATAAATCTGTAAACAAATTGAAAAAAAATCACGCTTGGAGCATAGATTATGAAACAATTTCCAGAACATTGAGAATAGTCTGAATAGACATCGCCTGTAAATAACGCGAAATAGTATAAATTCGTAAACAAATTTAAAAAAATCGCGCTTGGAGCACAGATTATAAAACAATTTCCAGCACATTGAGAATAGTCTCGATAGACATCACCTTTAAATAACTCGAAACAGTATAAATATGTAAACAAATTGAAAAAAAAAATCAAGCTTGGAGCATAGATTGTTAAACAATTTCCAGCACATTGAGAATAACCTCGATAGACATCACCTTTAAATAACGCGAAATAGTATAAAACCGTAAACAAATTCATAAAAATCACGCGTGGACCACAGATTATGAAACAATTTCCAGCACATTGAGAATAGCCTCGATAGACATCACCTTTAAATAACGCGAAATAGTATAAATGCGTAAACAAATTCAAAAAAATCACGCTTGGAGCACAGATTATCAAACAATTTCCAGCACATTGACAATAGCCTCGATAGACATCGCCTTTAAATAACGCGAAATAGTATAAATTTGTAAATAAATGCAAAAAAATCACGCGTGGAGCACAGATTATGAAACAATTTCCAGCACATTGAGAATAGCCTCGATAGACATCACTTTTAAATAACGCGAAATAGTATAAATATGTAAACAAATTGAAAAAAAAATCACGCTTGGAGTATAGATTATGAAACAATTTCCAGAACATTGAGAATAGTCTCGATAGACATCACCTTTAAATAACTCGAAACAGTATAAATATGTAAACAAATTGAAAAAAAAAATCAAGCTTGGAGCATAGATTGTTAAACAATTTCCAGCACATTGAGAATAACCTCGATAGACATCACCTTTAAATAACGCGAAATAGTATAAAACCGTAAACAAATTCATAAAAATCACGCGTGGACCACAGATTATGAAACAATTTCCAGCACATTGAGAATAGCCTCGATAGACATCACTTTTAAATAACGCGAAATAGTATAAATATGTAAACAAATTGAAAAAAAATCACGCTTGGAGCATAGATTATGAAACAATTTCCAGAACATTGAGAATAGTCTCAATAGACATCGCCTGTAAATAACGCGAAATAGTATAAATTCGTAAACAAATTTAAAAAAATCACGCGTGGAGCACAGATTATGAAACAATTTCCAGCAGTTTGAGAATAGCCTCGATAGACATCACCTTTAAATAACGCGAAATAGTATAAAACCGTAAACAAATTTAAAAAAATCACGCGTGGAGCACAGATTATGAAACAATTTCCAGCACATTGAGAATAACCTCGATAGACATCACCTTTAAATAACGCGAAATAGTATAAAACCGTAAACAAATTTAAAAAAATCACGCGTGGAGCACAGATTATGAAACAATTTCCAGCAGTTTGAGAATAGCCTCGATAGACATCACCTTTAAATAACGCGAAATAGTATAAAGCCGTAAACAAATTTAAAAAAATCACGCGTGGAGCACAGATTATGAAACAATTTCCAGCACATTGAGAATAACCTCGATAGACATCACCTTTAAATAACGCGAAATAGTATAAAACCGTAAACAAATTAAAAAAAATCACGCGTGGAGCACAGATTATGAAACAATTTCCAGCAGTTTGAGAATAGCCTCGATAGACATCACCTTTAAATAACGCGAAATAGTATAAAACCGTAAACAAATTTAAAAAAAAACGCGTGAAGCACAGATTATGAAACAATTTCCAGCACATTGAGAATAACCTCGATAGACATCACCTTTAAATAACGCGAAATAGTATAAAACCGTAAACAAATTAAAAAAAATCACGCGTGGAGCACAGATTATGAAACAATTTCCAGCACATTGAGAATAGCCTCGATAGACATCACCTTTAAATAACGCGAAATAGTATAAATCTGTAAACAAATTGGAAAAAAATCACGCTTGGAGCATAGATTATGAAACAATTTCCAGAACATTGAGAATAGTCTCAATAGACATCACCTTTAAATAACGCGAAATAGTATAAAACCGTAAACAAATTCATAAAAATCACGCGTGGACCACAGATTATGAAACAATTTCCAGCACATTGAGAATAGCCTCGATAGACATCACCTTTAAATAAGGCGAAATAGTATAAAACCGTGAACAAATTTAAAAAAATCACGCGTGGAGCACAGATTATGAAAAAATTTCCAGCACATTGAGAATAGCCTCGATAGACATCACCTTTAAATAACGCGAAATAGTAAAAATGCGTAAACAAATTAAAAAAAATCACGCTTGGAGCACAGATTATCAAACAATTTCCAGCACATTGACAATAGCCTCGATAGACATCGCCTTTAAATAACGCGAAATAGTATAAAACCGTAAACAAATTTTAAAAAATCACGCGTGGAGAACAGATTATGAAACAATTTCCAGCACATTGAGAATAACCTCGATAGACTTCACCTTTAAATAACGCGAAATAGTATAAATGCGTAAACCAATTCAAAAAAATCACGCGTGGAGCACAGATTATGAAACAATTTCCAGCACATTGAGAATAACCTCGATAGACATCACCTTTAAATAACGCGAAATAGTATAAATTTGTAAATAAATGCAAAAAAATCACGCGTGGAGCACAGATTATGAAACAATTTCCAGCACATTGAGAATAGCCTCGATAGACATCACCTTTAAATAACGCGAAACAGTTTAAATATGTAAACAAATTGAAAAAAAAAATCAAGCTTGGAACATAGATTGTTAAACAATTTCCAGCACATTGAGAATAACCTCGATAGACATCACCTTTAAATAACGCGAAATAGTATAAAACCGTAAACAAATTCATAAAAATCACGCGTGGACCACAGATTATGAAACAATTTCCAGCACATTGAGAATAGCCTCGATAGACATCACTTTTAAATAACGCGAAATAGTATAAATATGTAAACAAATTGAAAAAAAAAATCACGCTTGGAGCATAGATTATGAAACAATTTCCAGAACATTGAGAATAGTCTCAATAGACATCGCCTGTAAATAACGCGAAATAGTATAAATTCGTAAACAAATTTAAAAAAATCGCGCGTGGAGCACAGATTATGAAACAATTTCCAGCACATTGAGAATAACCTCGATAGACATCACCTTTAAATAACGCGAAATAGAATAAATTTGTAAATAAATGCAAGAAAATCACGCGTGGAGCACAGATTATGAAACAATTTCCAGCACATTGAGAATAGTCTCGATAGACATCACCTTTAAATAACTCGAAACAGTATAAATATGTAAACAAATTGAAAAAAAAAATCAAGCTTGGAGCATAGATTGTTAAACAATTTCCAGCACATTGAGAATAACCTCGATAGACATCACCTTTAAATAACGCGAAATAGTATAAAACCGTAAACAAATTCATAAAAATCACGCGTGGACCACAGATTATGAAACAATTTCCAGCACATTGAGAATAGCCTCGATAGACATCACCTTTAAATAACGCGAAATAGTATAAATGCGTAAACAAATTCAAAAAAATCACGCTTGGAGCACAGATTATCAAACAATTTCCAGCACATTGACAATAGCCTCGATAGACATCGCCTTTAAATAACGCGAAATAGTATAAATTTGTAAATAAATGCAAAAAAATCACGCGTGGAGCACAGATTATGAAACAATTTCCAGCACATTGAGAATAACCTCGATAGACATCACCTTTAAATAACGCGAAATAGTATAAAACCGTAAACAAATTAAAAAAAATCACGCGTGGAGCACAGATTGTGAAACAATTTCCAGCACATTGAGAATAGCCTCGATAGACATCACCTTTAAATAACGCGAAATAGTATAAATCTGTAAACAAATTGAAAAAAAATCACGCTTGGAGCATAGATTATGAAACAATTTCCAGAACATTGAGAATAGTCTCAATAGACATCGCCTGTAAATAACGCGAAATAGTATAAATTCGTAAACAAATTTTAAAAAATCGCGCTTGGAGCACAGATTATAAAACAATTTCCAGCACATTGAGAATAGTCTCGATAGACATCACCTTTAAATAACTCGAAACAGTATAAATATGTAAACAAATTGAAAAAATAAATCAAGCTTGGAGCATAGATTGTTAAACAATTTCCAGCACATTGAGAATAACCTCGATAGACATCACCTTTAAATAACGCGAAATAGTATAAAACCGTAAACAAATTCATAAAAATCACGCGTGGACCACAGATTATGAAACAATTTCCAGCACATTGAGAATAGCCTCGATAGACATCACATTTAAATAACGCGAAATAGTATAAATATGTAAACAAATTGAAAAAAAAATCACGCTTGGAGCATAGATTATGAAACAATTTCCAGAACATTGAGAATAGTCTCAATAGACATCGCCTGTAAATAACGCGAAATAGTATAAATTCGTAAACAAATTTAAAAAAATCGCGCGTGGAGCACAGATTATGAAACAATTTCCAGCACATTGAGAATAACCTCGATAGACATCACCTTTAAATAACGCGAAATAGAATAAATTTGTAAATAAATGCAAGAAAATCACGCGTGGAGCACAGATTATGAAACAATTTCCAGCACATTGAGAATAGTCTCGATAGACATCACCTTTAAATAACTCGAAACAGTATAAATATGTAAACAAATTGAAAAAAAAAATCAAGCTTGGAGCATAGATTGTTAAACAATTTCCAGCACATTGAGAATAACCTCGATAGACATCACCTTTAAATAACGCGAAATAGTATAAAACCGTAAACAAATTCATAAAAATCACGCGTGGACCACAGATTATGAAACAATTTCCAGCACATTGAGAATAGCCTCGATAGATATCACCTTTAAATAACGCGAAATAGTATAAATCTGTAAACAAATTGAAAAAAAATCACGCTTGGAGCATAGATTATGAAACAATTTCCAGAATATTGAGAATAGTCTCAATAGACATCGCCTGTAAATAACGCGATATAGTATAAATTCGTAAACAAATTTAAAAAAATCGCGCTTGGAGCACAGATTATAAAACAATTTCCAGCACATTGAGAATAGTCTCGATAGACATCACCTTTAAATAACTCGAAACAGTATAAATATGTAAACAAATTGAAAAAAAAAATCAAGCTTGGAGCATAGATTGTTAAACAATTTCCAGCACATTGAGAATAACCTCGATAGACATCACCTTTAAATAACGCGAAATAGTATAAAACCGTAAACAAATTCATAAAAATCACGCGTGGACCACAGATTATGAAACAATTTCCAGCACATTGAGAATAGCCTCGATAGACATCACCTTTAAATAACGCGAAATAGTATAAATGCGTAAACAAATTCAAAAAAATCACGCTTGGAGCACAGATTATCAAACAATTTCCAGCACATTGACAATAGCCTCGATAGACATCGCCTTTAAATAACGCGAAATAGTATAAATTTGTAAATAAATGCAAAAAAATCACGCGTGGAGCACAGATTATGAAACAATTTCCAGCACATTGAGAATAACCTCGATAGACATCACCTTTAAATAACGCGAAATAGTATAAAACCGTAAACAAATTAAAAAAAATCACGCGTGGAACACAGATTATGAAACAATTTCCAGCACATTGAGAATAGCCTCGATAAACATCACCTTTAAATAACGCGAAATAGTATAAATCTGTAAACAAATTGAAAAAAAATCACGCTTGGAGCATAGATTATGAAACAATTTCCAGAACATTGAGAATAGTCTGAATAGACATCGCCTGTAAATAACGCGAAATAGTATAAATTCGTAAACAAATTTAAAAAAATCGCGCTTGGAGCACAGATTATAAAACAATTTCCAGCACATTGAGAATAGTCTCGATAGACATTACCTTTAAATAACTCGAAACAGTATAAATATGTAAACAAATTGAAAAAAAAAATCAAGCTTGGAGCATAGATTGTTAAACAATTTCCAGCACATTGAGAATAACCTCGATAGACATCACCTTTAAATAACGCGAAATAGTATAAAACCGTAAACAAATTCATAAAAATCACGCGTGGACCACAGATAATGAAACAATTTCCAGCACATTGAGAATAGCCTCGATAGACATCACCTTTAAATAACGCGAAATAGTATAAATGCGTAAACAAATTCAAAAAAATCACGCTTGGAGCACAGATTATCAAACAATTTCCAGCACATTGACAATAGCCTCGATAGACATCGCCTTTAAATAACGCGAAATAGTATAAATTTGTAAATAAATGCAAAAAAATCACGCGTGGAGCACAGATTATGAAACAATTTCCAGCACATTGAGAATAGCCTCGATAGACATCACTTTTAAATAACGCGAAATAGTATAAATATGTAAACAAATTGAAAAAAAAATCACGCTTGGAGTATAGATTATGAAACAATTTCCAGAACATTGAGAATAGTCTCGATAGACATCACCTTTAAATAACTCGAAACAGTATAAATATGTAAACAAATTGAAAAAAAAAATCAAGCTTGGAGCATAGATTGTTAAACAATTTCCAGCACATTGAGAATAACCTCGATAGACATCACCTTTAAATAACGCGAAATAGTATAAAACCGTAAACAAATTCATAAAAATCACGCGTGGACCACAGATTATGAAACAATTTCCAGCACATTGAGAATAGCCTCGATAGACATCACTTTTAAATAACGCGAAATAGTATAAATATGTAAACAAATTGAAAAAAAATCACGCTTGGAGCATAGATTATGAAACAATTTCCAGAACATTGAGAATAGTCTCAATAGACATCGCCTGTAAATAACGCGAAATAGTATAAATTCGTAAACAAATTTAAAAAAATCACGCGTGGAGCACAGATTATGAAACAATTTCCAGCAGTTTGAGAATAGCCTCGATAGACATCACCTTTAAATAACGCGAAATAGTATAAAACCGTAAACAAATTTAAAAAAATCACGCGTGGAACACAGATTATGAAACAATTTCCAGCACATTGAGAATAACCTCGATAGACATCACCTTTAAATAACGCGAAATAGTATAAAACCGTAAACAAATTTAAAAAAATCACGCGTGGAGCACAGATTATGAAACAATTTCCAGCAGTTTGAGAATAGCCTCGATAGACATCACCTTTAAATAACGCGAAATAGTATAAAGCCGTAAACAAATTTAAAAAAATCACGCGTGGAGCACAGATTATGAAACAATTTCCAGCACATTGAGAATAGCCTCGATAGACATCACCTTTAAATAACGCGAAATAGTATAAAACCGTAAACAAATTAAAAAAAATCACGCGTGGAGCACAGATTATGAAACAATTTCCAGCACATTGAGAATAGCCTCGATAGACATCACCTTTAAATAAGGCGAAATAGTATAAAACCGTGAACAAATTTAAAAAAATCACGCGTGGAGCACAGATTATGAAAAAATTTCCAGCACATTGAGAATAGCCTCGATAGACATCACCTTTAAATAACGCGAAATAGTAAAAATGCGTAAACAAATTAAAAAAAATCACGCTTGGAGCACAGATTATCAAACAATTTCCAGCACATTGACAATAGCCTCGATAGACATCGCCTTTAAATAACGCGAAATAGTATAAAACCGTAAACAAATTTTAAAAAATCACGCGTGGAGAACAGATTATGAAACAATTTCCAGCACATTGAGAATAACCTCGATAGACTTCACCTTTAAATAACGCGAAATAGTATAAATGCGTAAACCAATTCAAAAAAATCACGCGTGGAGCACAGATTATGAAACAATTTCCAGCACATTGAGAATAACCTCGATAGACATCACCTTTAAATAACGCAAAATAGTATAAATTTGTAAATAAATGCAAAAAAATCACGCGTGGAGCACAGATTATGAAACAATTTCCAGCACATTGAGAATAGCCTCGATAGACATCACCTTTAAATAACGCGAAACAGTTTAAATATGTAAACAAATTGAAAAAAAAAATCAAGCTTGGAACATAGATTGTTAAACAATTTCCAGCACATTGAGAATAACCTCGATAGACATCACCTTTAAATAACGCGAAATAGTATAAAACCGTAAACAAATTTTAAAAAATCACGCGTGGAGAACAGATTATGAAACAATTTCCAGCACATTGAGAATAACCTCGATAGACATCACCTTTAAATAACGCGAAATAGTATAAAACCGTAAACAAATTCATAAAAATCACGCGTGGACCACAGATTATGAAACAATTTCCAGCACATTGAGAATAGCCTCGATAGACATCACTTTTAAATAACGCGAAATAGTATAAATATGTAAACAAATTGAAAAAAAAATCACGCTTGGAGCATAGATTATGAAACAATTTCCAGAACATTGAGAATAGTCTCAATAGACATCGCCTGTAAATAACGCGAAATAGTATAAATTCGTAAACAAATTTAAAAAAATCGCGCGTGGAGCACAGATTATGAAACAATTTCCAGCACATTGAGAATAACCTCGATAGACATCACCTTTAAATAACGCGAAATAGAATAAATTTGTAAATAAATGCAAGAAAATCACGCGTGGAGCACAGATTATGAAACAATTTCCAGCACATTGAGAATAGTCTCGATAGACATCACCTTTAAATAACTCGAAACAGTATAAATATGTAAACAAATTGAAAAAAAAAATCAAGCTTGGAGCATAGATTGTTAAACAATTTCCAGCACATTGAGAATAACCTCGATAGACATCACCTTTAAATAACGCGAAATAGTATAAAACCGTAAACAAATTCATAAAAATCACGCGTGGACCACAGATTATGAAACAATTTCCAGCACATTGAGAATAGCCTCGATAGACATCACCTTTAAATAACGCGAAATAGTATAAATGCGTAAACAAATTCAAAAAAATCACGCTTGGAGCACAGATTATCAAACAATTTCCAGCACATTGACAATAGCCTCGATAGACATCGCCTTTAAATAACGCGAAATAGTATAAATTTGTAAATAAATGCAAAAAAATCACGCGTGGAGCACAGATTATGAAACAATTTCCAGCACATTGAGAATAACCTCGATAGACATCACCTTTAAATAACGCGAAATAGTATAAAACCGTAAACAAATTAAAAAAAATCACGCGTGGAGCACAGATTATGAAACAATTTCCAGCACATTGAGAATAGCCTCGATAGACATCACCTTTAAATAACGCGAAATAGTATAAATCTGTAAACAAATTGAAAAAAAATCACGCTTGGAGCATAGATTATGAAACAATTTCCAGAACATTGAGAATAGTCTCAATAGACATCGCCTGTAAATAACGCGAAATAGTATAAATTCGTAAACAAATTTTAAAAAATCGCGCTTGGAGCACAGATTATAAAACAATTTCCAGCACATTGAGAATAGTCTCGATAGACATCACCTTTAAATAACTCGAAACAGTATAAATATGTAAACAAATTGAAAAAATAAATCAAGCTTGGAGCATAGATTGTTAAACAATTTCCAGCACATTGAGAATAACCTCGATAGACATCACCTTTAAATAACGCGAAATAGTATAAAACCGTAAACAAATTCATAAAAATCACGCGTGGACCACAGATTATGAAACAATTTCCAGCACATTGAGAATAGCCTCGATAGACATCACTTTTAAATAACGCGAAATAGTATAAATATGTAAACAAATTGAAAAAAAAATCACGCTTGGAGCATAGATTATGAAACAATTTCCAGAACATTGAGAATAGTCTCAATAGACATCGCCTGTAAATAACGCGAAATAGTATAAATTCGTAAAGAAATTTAAAAAAATCGCGCGTGGAGCACAGATTATGAAACAATTTCCAGCACATTGAGAATAACCTCGATAGACATCACCTTTAAATAACGCGAAATAGAATAAATTTGTAAATAAATGCAAGAAAATCACGCGTGGAGCACAGATTATGAAACAATTTCCAGCACATTGAGAATAGCCTCGATAGACATCACCTTTAAATAACGCGAAATAGTATAAAACCGTAAACAAATTTAAAAAAATCACGCGTGGAGCACAGATTATGAAACAATTTCCAGCACATTGAGAATAACCTCGATAGACATCACCTTTAAATAACGCGAAATAGTATAAAACCGTAAACAAATTAAAAAAAATCACGCGTGGAGCACAGATTATGAAACAATTTCCAGCACATTGAGAATAGCCTCGATAGACATCACCTTTAAATAACGCGAAATAGTATAAAACCGTAAACAAATTTAAAAAAATCACGCGTGGAGCACAGATTATGAAACAATTTCCAGCACATTGAGAATAACCTCGATAGACATCACCTTTAAATAACGCGAAATAGTATAAAACCGTAAACAAATTTAAAAAAATCACGCGTGGAGCACAGATTATGAAACAATTTCCAGCACATTGAGAATAGCCTCGATAGACATCACCTTTAAATAACGCGAAATAGTATAAATTTGTAAATAAATGCAAGAAAATCACGCGTGGAGCACAGATTATGAAACAATTTCCAGCACATTGAGAATAGCCTCGATAGACATCACCTTTAAATAACGCGAAATAGTATAAAACCGTAAACAAATTTAAAAAAATCACGCGTGGAGCACAGATTATGAAACAATTTCCAACACATTGAGAATAACCTCGATAGACATCACCTTTAAATAACGCGAAATAGTATAAAACCGTAAACAAATTTAAAAAAATCACGCGTGGAGCACAGATTATGAAACAATTTCCAGCACATTGAGAATAACCTCGATAGACATCACCTTTAAATAACGCGAAATAGTATAAAACCGTAAACAAATTTAAAAAAATCACGCGTGGAGCACAGATTATGAAACAATTTCCAGCACATTGAGAATAGCCTCGATAGACATCACCTTTAAATAACGCGAAATAGAATAAATTTGTAAATAAATGCAAGAAAATCACGCGTGGAGCACAGATTATGAAACAATTTCCAGCACATTGAGAATAGCCTCGATAGACATCACCTTTAAATAACGCGAAATAGTATAAAACCGTAAACAAATTTAAAAAAATCACGCGTGGAGCACAGATTATGAAACAATTTCCAGCACATTGAGAATAACCTCGATAGACATCACCTTTAAATAACGCGAAATAGTATAAAACCGTAAACAAATTAAAAAAAATCACGCGTGGAGCACAGATTATGAAACAATTTCCAGCACATTGAGAATAGCCTCGATAGACATCACCTTTAAATAACGCGAAATAGTATAAAACCGTAAACAAATTTAAAAAAATCACGCGTGGAGCACAGATTATGAAACAATTTCCAGCACATTGAGAATAACCTCGATAGACATCACCTTTAAATAACGCGAAATAGTATAAAACCGTAAACAAATTTAAAAAAATCACGCGTGGAGCACAGATTATGAAACAATTTCCAGCACATTGAGAATAGCCTCGATAGACATCACCTTTAAATAACGCGAAATAGTATAAATTTGTAAATAAATGCAAGAAAATCACGCGTGGAGCACAGATTATGAAACAATTTCCAGCACATTGAGAATAGCCTCGATAGACATCACCTTTAAATAACGCGAAATAGTATAAAACCGTAAACAAATTTAAAAAAGTCACGCGTGGAGCACAGATTATGAAACAATTTCCAGCACATTGAGAATAACCTCGATAGACATCACCTTTAAATAACGCGAAATAGTATAAAACCGTAAACAAATTTAAAAAAATCACGCGTGGAGCACAGATTATGAAACAATTTCCAGCACATTGAGAATAGCCTCGATAGACATCACCTTTAAATAACGCGAAATAGTATAAATCTGTAAACAAATTGAAAAAAAATCACGCTTGGAGCATAGATTATGAAACAATTTCCAGAACATTGAGAATAGTCTCAATAGACATCGCCTGTAAATAACGCGAAATAGTATAAATTCGTAAACAAATTTAAAAAAATCGCGCTTGGAGCACAGATTATAAAACAATTTCCAGCACATTGAGAATAGTCTCGATAGACATCACCTTTAAATAACTCGAAACAGTATAAATATGTAAACAAATTGAAAAAAAAAATCAAGCTTGGAGCATAGATTGTTAAACAATTTCCAGCACATTGAGAATAACCTCGATAGACATCACCTTTAAATAACGCGAAATAGTATAAATGCGTAAACAAATTCAAAAAAATCACGCTTGGAGCACAGATTATCAAACAATTTCCAGCACATTGACAATAGCCTCGATAGACATCGCCTTTAAATAACGCGAAATAGTATAAATTTGTAAATAAATGCAAAAAAATCACGCGTGGAGCACAGATTATGAAACAATTTCCAGCACATTGAGAATAGCCCCGATAGACATCACTTTTAAATAACGCGAAATAGTATAAATATGTAAACAAATTGAAAAAAAAAATCAAGATTGGAGCATAGATTGTGAAACAATTTCCAGCACATTGAAAATAGTCTCAATAGACATCGCTTTTAAATAACGCGAAATAGTATAAAACCGTAAACAAATTTAAAAAAATCACGCGTGGAGCACAGATTATGAAACAATTTCCAGCACATTGAGAATAGCCTCGATAGACATCACCTTTAAATAACGCGAAATAGTATAAAACCGTAAACAAATTAAAAAAAATCACGCGTGGAGCACAGATTATGAAACAATTTCCAGCACATTGAGAATAGCCTCGATAGATATCACCTTTAAATAACGCGAAATAGTATAAATCTGTAAACAAATTGAAAAAAAATCACGCTTGGAGCATAGATTATGAAACAATTTCCAGAACATTGAGAATAGTCTCAATAGACATCGCCTGTAAATAACGCGATATAGTATAAATTCGTAAACAAATTTAAAAAAATCGCGCTTGGAGCACAGATTATAAAACAATTTCCAGCACATTGAGAATAGTCTCGATAGACATCACCTTTAAATAACTCGAAACAGTATAAATATGTAAACAAATTGAAAAAAAAATCAAGCTTGGAGCATAGATTGTTAAACAATTTCCAGCACATTGAGAATAACCTCGATAGACATCACCTTTAAATAACGCGAAATAGTATAAAACCGTAAACAAATTCATAAAAATCACGCGTGGACCACAGATTATGAAACAATTTCCAGCACATTGAGAATAGCCTCGATAGACATCACCTTTAAATAACGCGAAATAGTATAAATGCGTAAACAAATTCAAAAAAATCACGCTTGGAGCACAGATTATCAAACAATTTCCAGCACATTGACAATAGCCTCGATAGACATCGCCTTTAAATAACGCGAAATAGTATAAATTTGTAAATAAATGCAAAAAAATCACGCGTGGAGCACAGATTATGAAACAATTTCCAGCACATTGAGAATAACCTCGATAGACATCACCTTTAAATAACGCGAAATAGTATAAAACCGTAAACAAATTAAAAAAAATCACGCGTGGAGCACAGATTATGAAACAATTTCCAGCACATTGAGAATAGCCTCGATAAACATCACCTTTAAATAACGCGAAATAGTATAAATCTGCAAAACAAATTGAAAAAAAATCACGCTTGGAGCATAGATTATGAAACAATTTCCAGAACATTGAGAATAGTCTGAATAGACATCGCCTGTAAATAACGCGAAATAGTATAAATTCGTAAACAAATTTAAAAAAATCGCGCTTGGAGCACAGATTATAAAACAATTTCCAGCACATTGAGAATAGTCTCGATAGACATCACCTTTAAATAACTCGAAACAGTATAAATATGTAAACAAATTGAAAAAAAAAATCAAGCTTGGAGCATAGATTGTTAAACAATTTCCAGCACATTGAGAATAACCTCGATAGACATCACCTTTAAATAACGCGAAATAGTATAAAACCGTAAACAAATTCATAAAAATCACGCGTGGACCACAGATTATGAAACAATTTCCAGCACATTGAGAATAGCCTCGATAGACATCACCTTTAAATAACGCGAAATAGTATAAATGCGTAAACAAATTCAAAAAAATCACGCTTGGAGCACAGATTATCAAACAATTTCCAGCACATTGACAATAGCCTCGATAGACATCGCCTTTAAATAACGCGAAATAGTATAAATTTGTAAATAAATGCAAAAAAATCACGCGTGGAGCACAGATTATGAAACAATTTCCAGCACATTGAGAATAGCCTCGATAGACATCACTTTTAAATAACGCGAAATAGTATAAATATGTAAACAAATTGAAAAAAAAATCACGCTTGGAGTATAGATTATGAAACAATTTCCAGAACATTGAGAATAGTCTCGATAGACATCACCTTTAAATAACTCGAAACAGTATAAATATGTAAACAAATTGAAAAAAAAAATCAAGCTTGGAGCATAGATTGTTAAACAATTTCCAGCACATTGAGAATAACCTCGATAGACATCACCTTTAAATAACGCGAAATAGTATAAAACCGTAAACAAATTCATAAAAATCACGCGTGGACCACAGATTATGAAACAATTTCCAGCACATTGAGAATAGCCTCGATAGACATCACTTTTAAATAACGCGAAATAGTATAAATATGTAAACAAATTGAAAAAAAATCACGCTTGGAGCATAGATTATGAAACAATTTCCAGAACATTGAGAATAGTCTCAATAGACATCGCCTGTAAATAACGCGAAATAGTATAAATTCGTAAACAAATTTAAAAAAATCACGCGTGGAGCACAGATTATAAAACAATTTCCAGCACATTGAGAATAACCTCGATAGACATCACCTTTAAATAACGCGAAATAGTATAAAACCGTAAACAAATTTAAAAAAATCACGCGTGGAGCACAGATTATGAAACAATTTCCAGCAGTTTGAGAATAGCCTCGATAGACATCACCTTTAAATAACGCGAAATAGTATAAAGCCGTAAACAAATTTAAAAAAATCACGCGTGGAGCACAGATTATGAAACAATTTCCAGCACATTGAGAATAACCTCGATAGACATCACCTTTAAATAACGCGAAATAGTATAAAACCGTAAACAAATTAAAAAAAATCACGCGTGGAGCACAGATTATGAAACAATTTCCAGCAGTTTGAGAATAGCCTCGATAGACATCACCTTTAAATAACGCGAAATAGTATAAAACCGTAAACAAATTTAAAAAAATCACGCGTGAAGCACAGATTATGAAACAATTTCCAGCACATTGAGAATAACCTCGATAGACATCACCTTTAAATAACGCGAAATAGTATAAAACCGTAAACAAATTAAAAAAAATCACGCGTGGAGCACAGATTATGAAACAATTTCCAGCACATTGAGAATAGCCTCGATAGACATCACCTTTAAATAACGCGAAATAGTATAAATCTGTAAACAAATTGGAAAAAAATCACGCTTGGAGCATAGATTATGAAACAATTTCCAGAACATTGAGAATAGTCTCAATAGACATCACCTTTAAATAACGCGAAATAGTATAAAACCGTAAACAAATTCATAAAAATCACGCGTGGACCACAGATTATGAAACAATTTCCAGCACATTGAGAATAGCCTCGATAGACATCACCTTTAAATAAGGCGAAATAGTATAAAACCGTGAACAAATTTAAAAAAATCACGCGTGGAGCACAGATTATGAAAAAATTTCCAGCACATTGAGAATAGCCTCGATAGACATCACCTTTAAATAACGCGAAATAGTAAAAATGCGTAAACAAATTAAAAAAAATCACGCTTGGAGCACAGATTATCAAACAATTTCCAGCACATTGACAATAGCCTCGATAGACATCGCCTTTAAATAACGCGAAATAGTATAAAACCGTAAACAAATTTTAAAAAATCACGCGTGGAGAACAGATTATGAAACAATTTCCAGCACATTGAGAATAACCTCGATAGACTTCACCTTTAAATAACGCGAAATAGTATAAATGCGTAAACCAATTCAAAAAAATCACGCGTGGAGCACAGATTATGAAACAATTTCCAGCACATTGAGAATAACCTCGATAGACATCACCTTTAAATAACGCGAAATAGTATAAATTTGTAAATAAATGCAAAAAAATCACGCGTGGAGCACAGATTATGAAACAATTTCCAGCACATTGAGAATAGCCTCGATAGACATCACCTTTAAATAACGCGAAACAGTTTAAATATGTAAACAAACTGAAAAAAAAAATCAAGCTTGGAACATAGATTGTTAAACAATTTCCAGCACATTGAGAATAACCTCGATAGACATCACCTTTAAATAACGCGAAATAGTATAAAACCGTAAACAAATTTTAAAAAATCACGCGTGGAGAACAGATTATGAAACAATTTCCAGCACATTGAGAATAACCTCGATAGACATCACCTTTAAATAACGCGAAATAGTATAAAACCGTAAACAAATTCATAAAAATCACGCGTGGACCACAGATTATGAAACAATTTCCAGCACATTGAGAATAGCCTCGATAGACATCACTTTTAAATAACGCGAAATAGTATAAATATGTAAACAAATTGAAAAAAAAATCACGCTTGGAGCATAGATTATGAAACAATTTCCAGAACATTGAGAATAGTCTCAATAGACATCGCCTGTAAATAACGCGAAATAGTATAAATTCGTAAACAAATTTTAAAAAATCGCGCGTGGAGCACAGATTATGAAACAATTTCCAGCACATTGAGAATAACCTCGATAGACATCACCTTTAAATAACGCGAAATAGAATAAATTTGTAAATAAATGCAAGAAAATCACGCGTGGAGCACAGATTATGAAACAATTTCCAGCACATTGAGAATAGTCTCGATAGACATCACCTTTAAATAACTCGAAACAGTATAAATATGTAAACAAATTGAAAAAAAAAATCAAGCTTGGAGCATAGATTGTTAAACAATTTCCAGCACATTGAGAATAACCTCGATAGACATCACCTTTAAATAACGCGAAATAGTATAAAACCGTAAACAAATTCATAAAAATCACGCGTGGACCACAGATTATGAAACAATTTCCAGCACATTGAGAATAGCCTCGATAGACATCACCTTTAAATAACGCGAAATAGTATAAATGCGTAAACAAATTCAAAAAAATCACGCTTGGAGCACAGATTATCAAACAATTTCCAGCACATTGACAATAGCCTCGATAGACATCGCCTTTAAATAACGCGAAATAGTATAAATTTGTAAATAAATGCAAAAAAATCACGCGTGGAGCACAGATTATGAAACAGTTTCCAGCACATTGAGAATAACCTCGATAGACATCACCTTTAAATAACGCGAAATAGTATAAAACCGTAAACAAATTAAAAAAAATCACGCGTGGAGCACAGATTATGAAACAATTTCCAGCACATTGAGAATAGCCTCGATAGACATCACCTTTAAATAACGCGAAATAGTATAAATCTGTAAACAAATTGAAAAAAAATCACGCTTGGAGCATAGATTATGAAACAATTTCCAGAACATTGAGAATAGTCTCAATAGACATCGCCTGTAAATAACGCGAAATAGTATAAATTCGTAAACAAATTTTAAAAAATCGTGCTTGGAGCACAGATTATAAAACAATTTCCAGCACATTGAGAATAGTCTCGATAGACATCACATTTAAATAACTCGAAACAGTATAAATATGTAAACAAATTGAAAACATAAATCAAGCTTGGAGCATAGATTGTTAAACAATTTCCAGCACATTGAGAATAACCTCGATAGACATCACCTTTAAATAACGCGAAATAGTATAAAACCGTAAACAAATTCATAAAAATCACGCGTGGACCACAGATTATGAAACAATTTCCAGCACATTGAGAATAGCCTCGATAGACATCACCTTTAAATAACGCGAAATAGTATAAAACCGTAAACAAATTCATAAAAATCACGCGTGGACCACAGATTATGAAACAATTTCCAGCACATTGAGAATAGCCTCGATAGACATCACCTTTAAATAAGGCGAAATAGTATAAAACCGTGAACAAATTTAAAAAAATCACGCGTGGAGCACAGATTATGAAAAAATTTCCAGCACATTGAGAATAGCCTCGATAGACATCACCTTTAAATAACGCGAAATAGTAAAAATGCGTAAACAAATTAAAAAAAATCACGCTTGGAGCACAGATTATCAAACAATTTCCAGCACATTGACAATAGCCTCGATAGACATCGCCTTTAAATAACGCGAAATAGTATAAAACCGTAAACAAATTTTAAAAAATCACGCGTGGAGAACAGATTATGAAACAATTTCCAGCACATTGAGAATAACCTCGATAGACTTCACCTTTAAATAACGCGAAATAGTATAAATGCGTAAACCAATTCAAAAAAATCACGCGTGGAGCACAGATTATGAAACAATTTCCAGCACATTGAGAATAACCTCGATAGACATCACCTTTAAATAACGCGAAATAGTATAAATTTGTAAATAAATGCAAAAAAATCACGCGTGGAGCACAGATTATGAAACAATTTCCAGCACATTGAGAATAGCCTCGATAGACATCACCTTTAAATAACGCGAAACAGTTTAAATATGTAAACAAATTGAAAAAAAAAATCAAGCTTGGAACATAGATTGTTAAACAATTTCCAGCACATTGAGAATAACCTCGATAGACATCACCTTTAAATAACGCGAAATAGTATAAAACCGTAAACAAATTTTAAAAAATCACGCGTGGAGAACAGATTATGAAACAATTTCCAGCACATTGAGAATAACCTCGATAGACATCACCTTTAAATAACGCGAAATAGTATAAAACCGTAAACAAATTCATAAAAATCACGCGTGGACCACAGATTATGAAACAATTTCCAGCACATTGAGAATAGCCTCGATAGACATCACTTTTAAATAACGCGAAATAGTATAAATATGTAAACAAATTGAAAAAAAAATCACGCTTGGAGCATAGATTATGAAACAATTTCCAGAACATTGAGAATAGTCTCAATAGACATCGCCTGTAAATAACGCGAAATAGTATAAATTCGTAAACAAATTTAAAAAAATCGCGCGTGGAGCACAGATTATGAAACAATTTCCAGCACATTGAGAATAACCTCGATAGACATCACCTTTAAATAACGCGAAATAGAATAAATTTGTAAATAAATGCAAGAAAATCACGCGTGGAGCACAGATTATGAAACAATTTCCAGCACATTGAGAATAGTCTCGATAGACATCACCTTTAAATAACTCGAAACAGTATAAATATGTAAACAAATTGAAAAAAAAAATCAAGCTTGGAGCATAGATTGTTAAACAATTTCCAGCACATTGAGAATAACCTCGATAGACATCACCTTTAAATAACGCGAAATAGTATAAAACCGTAAACAAATTCATAAAAATCACGCGTGGACCACAGATTATGAAACAATTTCCAGCACATTGAGAATAGCCTCGATAGACATCACCTTTAAATAACGCGAAATAGTATAAATGCGTAAACAAATTCAAAAAAATCACGCTTGGAGCACAGATTATCAAACAATTTCCAGCACATTGACAATAGCCTCGATAGACATCGCCTTTAAATAACGCGAAATAGTATAAATTTGTAAATAAATGCAAAAAAATCACGCGTGGAGCACAGATTATGAAACAATTTCCAGCACATTGAGAATAACCTCGATAGACATCACCTTTAAATAACGCGAAATAGTATAAAACCGTAAACAAATTAAAAAAAATCACGCGTGGAGCACAGATTATGAAACAATTTCCAGCACATTGAGAATAGCCTCGATAGACATCACCTTTAAATAACGCGAAATAGTATAAATCTGTAAACAAATTGAAAAAAAATCACGCTTGGAGCATAGATTATGAAACAATTTCCAGAACATTGAGAATAGTCTCAATAGACATCGCCTGTAAATAACGCGAAATAGTATAAATTCGTAAACAAATTTTAAAAAATCGTGCTTGGAGCACAGATTATAAAACAATTTCCAGCACATTGAGAATAGTCTCGATAGACATCACCTTTAAATAACTCGAAACAGTATAAATATGTAAACAAATTGAAAAAATAAATCAAGCTTGGAGCATAGATTGTTAAACAATTTCCAGCACATTGAGAATAACCTCGATAGACATCACCTTTAAATAACGCGAAATAGTATAAAACCGTAAACAAATTCATAAAAATCACGCGTGGACCACAGATTATGAAACAATTTCCAGCACATTGAGAATAGCCTCGATAGACATCACCTTTAAATAACGCGAAATAGTATAAAACCGTAAACAAATTCATAAAAATCACGCGTGGACCACAGATTATGAAACAATTTCCAGCACATTGAGAATAGCCTCGATAGACATCACCTTTAAATAAGGCGAAATAGTATAAAACCGTGAACAAATTTAAAAAAATCACGCGTGGAGCACAGATTATGAAAAAATTTCCAGCACATTGAGAATAGCCTCGATAGACATCACCTTTAAATAACGCGAAATAGTAAAAATGCGTAAACAAATTAAAAAAAATCACGCTTGGAGCACAGATTATCAAACAATTTCCAGCACATTGACAATAGCCTCGATAGACATCGCCTTTAAATAACGCGAAATAGTATAAAACCGTAAACAAATTTTAAAAAATCACGCGTGGAGAACAGATTATGAAACAATTTCCAGCACATTGAGAATAACCTCGATAGACTTCACCTTTAAATAACGCGAAATAGTATAAATGCGTAAACCAATTCAAAAAAATCACGCGTGGAGCACAGATTATGAAACAATTTCCAGCACATTGAGAATAACCTCGATAGACATCACCTTTAAATAACGCGAAATAGTATAAATTTGTAAATAAATGCAAAAAAATCACGCGTGGAGCACAGATTATGAAACAATTTCCAGCACATTGAGAATAGCCTCGATAGACATCACCTTTAAATAACGCGAAACAGTTTAAATATGTAAACAAATTGAAAAAAAAAAATCAAGCTTGGAACATAGATTGTTAAACAATTTCCAGCACATTGAGAATAACCTCGATAGACATCACCTTTAAATAACGCGAAATAGTATAAAACCGTAAACAAATTTTAAAAAATCACGCGTGGAGAACAGATTATGAAACAATTTCCAGCACATTGAGAATAACCTCGATAGACATCACCTTTAAATAACGCGAAATAGTATAAAACCGTAAACAAATTCATAAAAATCACGCGTGGACCACAGATTATGAAACAATTTCCAGCACATTGAGAATAGCCTCGATAGACATCACTTTTAAATAACGCGAAATAGTATAAATATGTAAACAAATTGAAAAAAAAATCACGCTTGGAGCATAGATTATGAAACAATTTCCAGAACATTGAGAATAGTCTCAATAGACATCGCCTGTAAATAACGCGAAATAGTATAAATTCGTAAACAAATTTAAAAAAATCGCGCGTGGAGCACAGATTATGAAACAATTTCCAGCACATTGAGAATAACCTCGATAGACATCACCTTTAAATAACGCGAAATAGAATAAATTTGTAAATAAATGCAAGAAAATCACGCGTGGAGCACAGATTATGAAACAATTTCCAGCACATTGAGAATAGTCTCGATAGACATCACCTTTAAATAACTCGAAACAGTATAAATATGTAAACAAATTGAAAAAAAAAATCAAGCTTGGAGCATAGATTGTTAAACAATTTCCAGCACATTGAGAATAACCTCGATAGACATCACCTTTAAATAACGCGAAATAGTATAAAACCGTAAACAAATTCATAAAAATCACGCGTGGACCACAGATTATGAAACAATTTCCAGCACATTGAGAATAGCCTCGATAGACATCACCTTTAAATAACGCGAAATAGTATAAATGCGTAAACAAATTAAAAAAAATCACGCTTGGAGCACAGATTATCAAACAATTTCCAGCACATTGACAATAGCCTCGATAGACATCGCCTTTAAATAACGCGAAATAGTATAAATTTGTAAATAAATGCAAAAAAATCACGCGTGGAGCACAGATTATGAAACAATTTCCAGCACATTGAGAATAACCTCGATAGACATCACCTTTAAATAACGCGAAATAGTATAAAACCGTAAACAAATTAAAAAAAATCACGCGTGGAGCACAGATTATGAAACAATTTCCAGCACATTGAGAATAGCCTCGATAGACATCACCTTTAAATAACGCGAAGTAGTATAAATCTGTAAACAAATTGAAAAAAAATCACGCTTGGAGCATAGATTATGAAACAATTTCCAGAACATTGAGAATAGTCTCAATAGACATCGCCTGTAAATAACGCGAAATAGTATAAATTCGTAAACAAATTTTAAAAAATCGCGCTTGGAGCACAGATTATAAAACAATTTCCAGCACATTGAGAATAGTCTCGATAGACATCACCTTTAAATAACTCGAAACAGTATAAATATGTAAACAAATTGAAAAAATAAATCAAGCTTGGAGCATAGATTGTTAAACAATTTCCAGCACATTGAGAATAACCTCGATAGACATCACCTTTAAATAACGCGAAATAGTATAAAACCGTAAACAAATTCATAAAAATCACGCGTGGACCACAGATTATGAAACAATTTCCAGCACATTGAGAATAGCCTCGATAGACATCACCTTTAAATAACGCGAAATAGTATAAATGCGTAAACAAATTCAAAAAAATCACGCTTGGAGCACAGATTATCAAACAATTTCCAGCACATTGACAATAGCCTCGATAGACATCGCCTTTAAATAACGCGAAATAGTATACATTTGTAAATAAATGCAAAAAAATCACGCGTGGAGCACAGATTATGAAACAATTTCCAGCACATTGAGAATAGCCTCGATAGACATCACTTTTAAATAACGCGAAATAGTATAAATATGTAAACAAATTGAAAAAAAAATCACGCTTGGAGCATAGATTATGAAACAATTTCCAGAACATTGAGAATAGTCTCGATAGACATCACCTTTAAATAACTCGAAACAGTATAAATATGTAAACAAATTGAAAAAAAAAATCAAGCTTGGAGCATAGATTGTTAAACAATTTCCAGCACATTGAGAATAACCTCGATAGACATCACCTTTAAATAACGCGAAATAGTATAAAACCGTAAACAAATTCATAAAAATCACGCGTGGACCACAGATTATGAAACAATTTCCAGCACATTGAGAATAGCCTCGATAGACATCACTTTTAAATAACGCGAAATAGTATAAATATGTAAACAAATTGAAAAAAAAATCACGCTTGGAGCATAGATTATGAAACAATTTCCAGAACATTGAGAATAGTCTCAATAGACATCGCCTGTAAATAACGCGAAATAGTATAAATTCGTAAACAAATTTAAAAAAATCACGCGTGGAGCACAGATTATGAAACAATTTCCAGCACATTGAGAATAACCTCGATAGACATCACCTTTAAATAACGCGAAATAGAATAAATTTGTAAATAAATGCAAGAAAATCACGCGTGGAGCACAGATTATGAAACAATTTCCAGCACATTGAGAATAGCCTCGATAGACATCACCTTTAAATAACGCGAAATATTATAAAACCGTAAACAAATTTAAAAAAATCACGCGTGGAGCACAGATTATGAAACAATTTCCAGCACATTGAGAATAACCTCGATAGACATCACCTTTAAATAACGCGAAATAGTATAAAACCGTAAACAAATTAAAAAAAATCACGCGTGGAGCACAGATTATGAAACAATTTCCAGCACATTGAGAATAGCCTCGATAGACATCACCTTTAAATAACGCGAAATAGTATAAAACCGTAAACAAATTTAAAAAAATGACGCGTGAAGCACAGATTATGAAACAATTTCCAGCACATTGAGAATAACCTCGATAGACATCACCTTTAAATAACGCGAAATAGTATAAAACCGTAAACAAATTAAAAAAAATCACGCGTGGAGCACAGATTATGAAACAATTTCCAGCACATTGAGAATAGCCTCGATAGACATCACATTTAAATAACGCGAAATAGTATAAATCTGTAAACAAATTGGAAAAAAATCACGCTTGGAGCATAGATTATGAAACAATTTCCAGAACATTGAGAATAGTCTCAATAGACATCACCTTTAAATAACGCGAAATAGTATAAAACCGTAAACAAATTCATAAAAATCACGCGTGGACCACAGATTATGAAACAATTTCCAGCACATTGAGAATAGCCTCGATAGACATCACCTTTAAATAAGGCGAAATAGTATAAAACCGTAAACAAATTTAAAAAAATCACGCGTGGAGCACAGATTATGAAAAAATTTCCAGCACATTGAGAATAGCCTCGATAGACATCACCTTTAAATAACGCGAAATAGTATAAATGCGTAAACAAATTTAAAAAAATCACGCTTGGAGCACAGATTATCAAACAATTTCCAGCACATTGACAATAGCCTCGATAGACATCGCCTTTAAATAACGCGAAATAGTATAAAACCGTAAACAAATTTTAAAAAATCACGCGTGGAGAACAGATTATGAAACAATTTCCAGCACATTGAGAATAACCTCGATAGACTTCACCTTTAAATAACGCGAAATAGTATAAATGCGTAAACCAATTCAAAAAAATCACGCGTGGAGCACAGATTATGAAACAATTTCCAGCACATTGAGAATAACCTCGATAGACATCACCTTTAAATAACGCGAAATAGTATAAATTTGTAAATAAATGCAAAAAAATCACGCGTGGAGCACAGATTATGAAACAATTTCCAGCACATTGAGAATAGCCTCGATAGACATCACCTTTAAATAACGCGAAACAGTATAAAACCGTAAACAAATTTAAAAAAATCACGCGTGAAGCACAGATTATGAAACAATTTCCAGCACATTGAGAATAACCTCGATAGACATCACCTTTAAATAACGCGAAATAGTATAAAACCGTAAACAAATTAAAAAAAATCACGCGTGGAGCACAGATTATGAAACAATTTCCAGCACATTGAGAATAGCCTCGATAGACATCACCTTTAAATATCGCGAAATAGTATAAATCTGTAAACAAATTGGAAAAAAATCACGCTTGGAGCATAGATTATGAAACAATTTCCAGAACATTGAGAATAGTCTCAATAGACATCACCTTTAAATAACGCGAAATAGTATAAAACCGTAAACAAATTCATAAAAATCACGCGTGGACCACAGATTATGAAACAATTTCCAGCACATTGAGAATAGCCTCGATAGACATCACCTTTAAATAAGGCGAAATAGTATAAAACCGTAAACAAATTTAAAAAAATCACGCGTGGAGCACAGATTATGAAAAAATTTCCAGCACATTGAGAATAGCCTCGATAGACATCACCTTTAAATAACGCGAAATAGTATAAATGCGTAAACAAATTAAAAAAAATCACGCTTGGAGCACAGATTATCAAACAATTTCCAGCACATTGACAATAGCCTCGATAGACATCGCCTTTAAATAACGCGAAATAGTATAAAACCGTAAACAAATTTTAAAAAATCACGCGTGGAGAACAGATTATGAAACAATTTCCAGCACATTGAGAATAACCTCGATAGACTTCACCTTTAAATAACGCGAAATAGTATAAATGCGTAAACCAATTCAAAAAAATCACGCGTGGAGCACAGATTATGAAACAATTTCCAGCACATTGAGAATAACCTCGATAGACATCACCTTTAAATAACGCGAAATAGTATAAATTTGTAAATAAATGCAAAAAAATCACGCGTGGAGCACAGATTATGAAACAATTTCCAGCACATTGAGAATAGCCTCGATAGACATCACCTTTAAATAACGCGAAACAGTTTAAATATGTAAACAAATTGAAAAAAAAAATCAAGCTTGGAACATAGATTGTTAAACAATTTCCAGCACATTGAGAATAACCTCGATAGACATCACCTTTAAATAACGCGAAATAGTATAAAACCGTAAACAAATTTTAAAAAATCACGCGTGGAGAACAGATTATGAAACAATTTCCAGCACATTGAGAATAACCTCGATAGACATCACCTTTAAATAACGCGAAATAGTATAAATGCGTAAACAAATTCAAAAAAATCACGCTTGGAGCACAGATTATCAAACAATTTCCAGCACATTGACAATAGCCTCGATAGACATCGCCTTTAAATAACGCGAAATAGTATAAATTTGTAAATAAATGCAAAAAAATCACGCGTGGAGCACAGATTATGAAACAATTTCCAGCACATTGAGAATAGCCTCGATAGACATCACTTTTAAATAACGCGAAATAGTATAAATATGTAAACAAATTGAAAAAAAAATCACGCTTGGAGCATAGATTATGAAACAATTTCCAGAACATTGAGAATAGTCTCGATAGACATCACCTTTAAATAACTCGAAACAGTATAAATATGTAAACAAATTGAAAAAAAAAATCAAGCTTGGAGCATAGATTGTTAAACAATTTCCAGCACATTGAGAATAACCTCGATAGACATCACCTTTAAATAACGCGAAATAGTATAAAACCGTAAACAAATTCATAAAAATCACGCGTGGACCACAGATTATGAAACAATTTCCAGCACATTGAGAATAGCCTCGATAGACATCACTTTTAAATAACGCGAAATAGTATAAATATGTAAACAAATTGAAAAAAAAATCACGCTTGGAGCATAGATTGTTAAACAATTTCCAGCACATTGAGAATAACCTCGATAGACATCACCTTTAAATAACGCGAAACAGTATAAAACCGTAAACAAATTTAAAAAAATCACGCGTGAAGCACAGATTATGAAACAATTTCCAGCACATTGAGAATAACCTCGATAGACATCACCTTTAAATAACGCGAAATAGTATAAAACCGTAAACAAATTAAAAAAAATCACGCGTGGAGCACAGATTATGAAACAATTTCCAGCACATTGAGAATAGCCTCGATAGACATCACCTTTAAATATCGCGAAATAGTATAAATCTGTAAACAAATTGGAAAAAAATCACGCTTGGAGCATAGATTATGAAACAATTTCCAGAACATTGAGAATAGTCTCAATAGACATCACCTTTAAATAACGCGAAATAGTATAAAACCGTAAACAAATTCATAAAAATCACGCGTGGACCACAGATTATGAAACAATTTCCAGCACATTGAGAATAGCCTCGATAGACATCACCTTTAAATAAGGCGAAATAGTATAAAACCGTAAACAAATTTAAAAAAATCACGCGTGGAGCACAGATTATGAAAAAATTTCCAGCACATTGAGAATAGCCTCGATAGACATCACCTTTAAATAACGCGAAATAGTATAAATGCGTAAACAAATTAAAAAAAATCACGCTTGGAGCACAGATTATCAAACAATTTCCAGCACATTGACAATAGCCTCGATAGACATCGCCTTTAAATAACGCGAAATAGTATAAAACCGTAAACAAATTTTAAAAAATCACGCGTGGAGAACAGATTATGAAACAATTTCCAGCACATTGAGAATAACCTCGATAGACTTCACCTTTAAATAACGCGAAATAGTATAAATGCGTAAACCAATTCAAAAAAATCACGCGTGGAGCACAGATTATGAAACAATTTCCAGCACATTGAGAATAACCTCGATAGACATCACCTTTAAATAACGCGAAATAGTATAAATTTGTAAATAAATGCAAAAAAATCACGCGTGGAGCACAGATTATGAAACAATTTCCAGCACATTGAGAATAGCCTCGATAGACATCACCTTTAAATAACGCGAAACAGTTTAAATATGTAAACAAATTGAAAAAAAAAATCAAGCTTGGAACATAGATTGTTAAACAATTTCCAGCACATTGAGAATAACCTCGATAGACATCACCTTTAAATAACGCGAAATAGTATAAAACCGTAAACAAATTTTAAAAAATCACGCGTGGAGAACAGATTATGAAACAATTTCCAGCACATTGAGAATAACCTCGATAGACATCACCTTTAAATAACGCGAAATAGTATAAATGCGTAAACAAATTCAAAAAAATCACGCTTGGAGCACAGATTATCAAACAATTTCCAGCACATTGACAATAGCCTCGATAGACATCGCCTTTAAATAACGCGAAATAGTATAAATTTGTAAATAAATGCAAAAAAATCACGCGTGGAGCACAGATTATGAAACAATTTCCAGCACATTGAGAATAGCCTCGATAGACATCACTTTTAAATAACGCGAAATAGTATAAATATGTAAACAAATTGAAAAAAAAATCACGCTTGGAGCATAGATTATGAAACAATTTCCAGAACATTGAGAATAGTCTCGATAGACATCACCTTTAAATAACTCGAAACAGTATAAATATGTAAACAAATTGAAAAAAAAAATCAAGCTTGGAGCATAGATTGTTAAACAATTTCCAGCACATTGAGAATAACCTCGATAGACATCACCTTTAAATAACGCGAAATAGTATAAAACCGTAAACAAATTCATAAAAATCACGCGTGGACCACAGATTATGAAACAATTTCCAGCACATTGAGAATAGCCTCGATAGACATCACTTTTAAATAACGCGAAATAGTATAAATATGTAAACAAATTGAAAAAAAAATCACGCTTGGAGCATAGATTATGAAACAATTTCCAGAACATTGAGAATAGTCTCAATAGACATCGCCTGTAAATAACGCGAAATAGTATAAATTCGTAAACAAATTTAAAAAAATCACGCGTGGAGCACAGATTATGAAACAATTTCCAGCACATTGAGAATAACCTCGATAGACATCACCTTTAAATAACGCGAAATAGAATAAATTTGTAAATAAATGCAAGAAAATCACGCGTGGAGCACAGATTATGAAACAATTTCCAGCACATTGAGAATAGCCTCGATAGACATCACCTTTAAATAACGCGAAATAGTATAAAACCGTAAACAAATTTAAAAAAATTACGCGTGGAGCACAGATTATGAAACAATTTCCAGCACATTGAGAATAACCTCGATAGACATCACCTTTAAATAACGCGAAATAGTATAAAACCGTAAACAAATTAAAAAAAATCACGCGTGGAGCACAGATTATGAAACAATTTCCAGCAGTTTGAGAATAGCCTCGATAGACATCACCTTTAAATAACGCGAAATAGTATAAAACCGTAAACAAATTTAAAAAAATCACGCGTGAAGCACAGATTATGAAACAATTTCCAGCACATTGAGAATAACCTCGATACCCATCACCTTTAAATAACGCGAAATAGTATAAAACCGTAAACAAATTAAAAAAAATCACGCGTGGAGCACAGATTATGAAACAATTTCCAGCACATTGAGAATAGCCTCGATAGACATCACCTTTAAATAACGCGAAATAGTATAAATCTGTAAACAAATTGGAAAAAAATCACGCTTGGAGCATAGATTATGAAACAATTTCCAGAACATTGAGAATAGTCTCAATAGACATCACCTTTAAATAACGCGAAATAGTATAAAACCGTAAACAAATTCATAAAAATCACGCGTGGACCACAGATTATGAAACAATTTCCAGCACATTGAGAATAGCCTCGATAGACATCACCTTTAAATAAGGCGAAATAGTATAAAACCGTAAACAAATTTAAAAAAATCACGCGTGGAGCACAGATTATGAAAAAATTTCCAGCACATTGAGAATAGCCTCGATAGACATCACCTTTAAATAACGCGAAATAGTATAAATGCGTAAACAAATTAAAAAAAATCACGCTTGGAGCACAGATTATCAAACAATTTCCAGCACATTGACAATAGCCTCGATAGACATCGCCTTTAAATAACGCGAAATAGTATAAAACCGTAAACAAATTTTAAAAAATCACGCGTGGAGAACAGATTATGAAACAATTTCCAGCACATTGAGAATAACCTCGATAGACTTCACCTTTAAATAACGCGAAATAGTATAAATGCGTAAACCAATTCAAAAAAATCACGCGTGGAGCACAGATTATGAAACAATTTCCAGCACATTGAGAATAACCTCGATAGACATCACCTTTAAATAACGCGAAATAGTATAAATTTGTAAATAAATGCAAAAAAATCACGCGTGGAGCACAGATTATGAAACAATTTCCAGCACATTGAGAATAGCCTCGATAGACATCACCTTTAAATAACGCGAAACAGTTTAAATATGTAAACAAATTGAAAAAAAAATTAAGCTTGGAACATAGATTGTTAAACAATTTCCAGCACATTGAGAATAACCTCGATAGACATCACCTTTAAATAACGCGAAATAGTATAAAACCGTAAACAAATTTTAAAAAATCACGCGTGGAGAACAGATTATGAAACAATTTCCAGCACATTGAGAATAACCTCGATAGACATCACCTTTAAATAACGCGAAATAGTATAAAACCGTAAACAAATTCATAAAAATCACGCGTGGACCACAGATTATGAAACAATTTCCAGCACATTGAGAATAGCCTCGATAGACATCACTTTTAAATAACGCGAAATAGTATAAATATGTAAACAAATTGAAAAAAAAATCACGCTTGGAGCATAGATTATGAAACAATTTCCAGAACATTGAGAATAGTCTCAATAGACATCGCCTGTAAATAACGCGAAATAGTATAAATTCGTAAACAAATTTAAAAAAATCACGCGTGGAGCACAGATTATGAAACAATTTCCAGCACATTGAGAATAACCTCGATAGACATCACCTTTAAATAACGCGAAATAGAATAAATTTGTAAATAAATGCAAGAAAATCACGCGTGGAGCACAGATTATGAAACAATTTCCAGCACATTGAGAATAGCCTCGATAGACATCACCTTTAAATAACGCGAAATAGTATAAAACCGTAAACAAATTTAAAAAAATCACGCGTGGAGCACAGATTATGAAACAATTTCCAGCACATTGAGAATAACCTCGATAGACATCACCTTTAAATAACGCGAAATAGTATAAAACCGTAAACAAATTAAAAAAAAATCACGCGTGGAGCACAGATTATGAAACAATTTCCAGCAGTTTGAGAATAGCCTCGATAGACATCACCTTTAAATAACGCGAAATAGTATAAAACCGTAAACAAATTTAAAAAAATCACGCGTGAAGCACAGATTATGAAACAATTTCCAGCACATTGAGAATAACCTCGATAGACATCACCTTTAAATAACGCGAAATAGTATAAAACCGTAAACAAATTAAAAAAAATCACGCGTGGAGCACAGATTATGAAACAATTTCCAGCACATTGAGAATAGCCTCGATAGACATCACCTTTAAATAACGCGAAATAGTATAAATCTGTAAACAAATTGGAAAAAAATCACGCTTGGAGCATAGATTATGAAACAATTTCCAGAACATTGAGAATAGTCTCAATAGACATCACCTTTAAATAACGCGAAATAGTATAAAACCGTAAACAAATTCATAAAAATCACGCGTGGACCACAGATTATGAAACAATTTCCAGCACATTGAGAATAGCCTCGATAGACATCACCTTTAAATAAGGCGAAATAATATAAAACCGTAAACAAATTTTAAAAAATCACGCGTGGAGCACAGATTATGAAAAAATTCCCAGCACATTGAGAATAGCCTCGATAGACATCACCTTTAAATAACGCGAAATAGTATAAATGCGTAAACAAATTGAAAAAAAAATCAAGCTTGGAGCATAGATTGTGAAACAATTTCCAGCACATTGAAAATAGTCTCAATAGACATCGCTTTTAAATAACGCGAAATAGTATAAATCCGTAAACAAATTTTAAAAAATCGCGCTTGGAGCACAGATTACAAAAGAATTTCCAGCACATTGAGAATAACCTCGATAGACATCACCTTTAAATAACGCGAAATAGTATAAATTTGTAAATAAATGCAAAAAAATCACGCGTGGAGCACAGATTATGAAACAATTTCCAGCACATTGAGAATAGCCTCGATAGACATCACCTTTAAATAACGCGAAACAGTTTAAATATGTAAACAAATTGAAAAAAAAAATCAAGCTTGGAACATAGATTGTTAAACAATTTCCAGCACATAGAGAATAACCTCGATAGACATCACCTTTAAATAACGCGAAATAGTATAAAACCGTAAACAAATTTTAAAAAATCACGCGTGGAGAACAGATTATGAAACAATTTCCAGCACATTGAGAATAACCTCGATAGACATCACCTTTAAATAACGCGAAATAGTATAAATGCGTAAACAAATTCAAAAAAATCACGCTT
Source organism: Maratus speciosus (assembly GCA_963932465.1). Taxonomy (NCBI): domain Eukaryota; kingdom Metazoa; phylum Arthropoda; class Arachnida; order Araneae; family Salticidae; genus Maratus; species Maratus speciosus. The sequence goes on from CAWVRF010001314.1 coordinate 164,484, forward strand.
GGAGCACAGATTATCAAACAATTTCCAGCACATTGACAATAGCCTCGATAGACATCGCCTTTAAATAACGCGAAATAGTATAAATTTGTAAATAAATGCAAAAAAATCACGCGTGGAGCACAGATTATGAAACAATTTCCAGCACATTGAGAATAGCCTCGATAGACATCACTTTTAAATAACGCGAAATAGTATAAATATGTAAACAAATTGAAAAAAAAATCACGCTTGGAGCATAGATTATGAAACAATTTCCAGAACATTGAGAATAGTCTCGATAGACATCACCTTTAAATAACTCGAAACAGTATAAATATGTAAACAAATTGAAAAAAAAATCAAGCTTGGAGCATAGATTGTTAAACAATTTCCAGCACATTGAGAATAACCTCGATAGACATCACCTTTAAATAACGCGAAATAGTATAAAACCGTAAACAAATTCATAAAAATCACGCGTGGACCACAGATTATGAAACAATTTCCAGCACATTGAGAATAGCCTCGATAGACATCACTTTTAAATAACGCGAAATAGTATAAATATGTAAACAAATTGAAAAAAAAATCACGCTTGGAGCATAGATTATGAAACAATTTCCAGAACATTGAGAATAGTCTCAATAGACATCGCCTGTAAATAACGCGAAATAGTATAAATTCGTAAACAAATTTAAAAAAATCACGCGTGGAGCACAGATTATGAAACAATTTCCAGCACATTGAGAATAACCTCGATAGACATCACCTTTAAATAACGCGAAATAGAATAAATTTGTAAATAAATGCAAGAAAATCACGCGTGGAGCACAGATTATGAAACAATTTCCAGCACATTGAGAATAGCCTCGATAGACATCACCTTTAAATAACGCGAAATAGTATAAAACCGTAAACAAATTTAAAAAAATTACGCGTGGAGCACAGATTATGAAACAATTTCCAGCACATTGAGAATAACCTCGATAGACATCACCTTTAAATAACGCGAAATAGTATAAAACCGTAAACAAATTAAAAAAAATCACGCGTGGAGCACAGATTATGAAACAATTTCCAGCAGTTTGAGAATAGCCTCGATAGACATCACCTTTAAATAACGCGAAATAGTATAAAACCGTAAACAAATTTAAAAAAATCACGCGTGAAGCACAGATTATGAAACAATTTCCAGCACATTGAGAATAACCTCGATACCCATCACCTTTAAATAACGCGAAATAGTATAAAACCGTAAACAAATTAAAAAAAATCACGCGTGGAGCACAGATTATGAAACAATTTCCAGCACATTGAGAATAGCCTCGATAGACATCACCTTTAAATAACGCGAAATAGTATAAATCTGTAAACAAATTGGAAAAAAATCACGCTTGGAGCATAGATTATGAAACAATTTCCAGAACATTGAGAATAGTCTCAATAGACATCACCTTTAAATAACGCGAAATAGTATAAAACCGTAAACAAATTCATAAAAATCACGCGTGGACCACAGATTATGAAACAATTTCCAGCACATTGAGAATAGCCTCGATAGACATCACCTTTAAATAAGGCGAAATAGTATAAAAACGTAAACAAATTTAAAAAAATCACGCGTGGAGCACAGATTATGAAAAAATTTCCAGCACATTGAGAATAGCCTCGATAGACATCACCTTTAAATAACGCGAAATAGTATAAATGCGTAAACAAATTAAAAAAAATCACGCTTGGAGCACAGATTATCAAACAATTTCCAGCACATTGACAATAGCCTCGATAGACATCGCCTTTAAATAACGCGAAATAGTATAAAACCGTAAACAAATTTTAAAAAATCACGCGTGGAGAACAGATTATGAAACAATTTCCAGCACATTGAGAATAACCTCGATAGACTTCACCTTTAAATAACGCGAAATAGTATAAATGCGTAAACCAATTCAAAAAAATCACGCGTGGAGCACAGATTATGAAACAATTTCCAGCACATTGAGAATAACCTCGATAGACATCACCTTTAAATAACGCGAAATAGTATAAATTTGTAAATAAATGCAAAAAAATCACGCGTGGAGCACAGATTATGAAACAATTTCCAGCACATTGAGAATAGCCTCGATAGACATCACCTTTAAATAACGCGAAACAGTTTAAATATGTAAACAAATTGAAAAAAAAATTAAGCTTGGAACATAGATTGTTAAACAATTTCCAGCACATTGAGAATAACCTCGATAGACATCACCTTTAAATAACGCGAAATAGTATAAAACCGTAAACAAATTTTAAAAAATCACGCGTGGAGAACAGATTATGAAACAATTTCCAGCACATTGAGAATAACCTCGATAGACATCACCTTTAAATAACGCGAAATAGTATAAAACCGTAAACAAATTCATAAAAATCACGCGTGGACCACAGATTATGAAACAATTTCCAGCACATTGAGAATAGCCTCGATAGACATCACTTTTAAATAACGCGAAATAGTATAAATATGTAAACAAATTGAAAAAAAAATCACGCTTGGAGCATAGATTATGAAACAATTTCCAGAACATTGAGAATAGTCTCAATAGACATCGCCTGTAAATAACGCGAAATAGTATAAATTCGTAAACAAATTTAAAAAAATCACGCGTGGAGCACAGATTATGAAACAATTTCCAGCACATTGAGAATAACCTCGATAGACATCACCTTTAAATAACGCGAAATAGAATAAATTTGTAAATAAATGCAAGAAAATCACGCGTGGAGCACAGATTATGAAACAATTTCCAGCACATTGAGAATAGCCTCGATAGACATCACCTTTAAATAACGCGAAATAGTATAAAACCGTAAACAAATTTAAAAAAATCACGCGTGGAGCACAGATTATGAAACAATTTCCAGCACATTGAGAATAACCTCGATAGACATCACCTTTAAATAACGCGAAATAGTATAAAACCGTAAACAAATTAAAAAAAAATCACGCGTGGAGCACAGATTATGAAACAATTTCCAGCAGTTTGAGAATAGCCTCGATAGACATCACCTTTAAATAACGCGAAATAGTATAAAACCGTAAACAAATTTAAAAAAATCACGCGTGAAGCACAGATTATGAAACAATTTCCAGCACATTGAGAATAACCTCGATAGACATCACCTTTAAATAACGCGAAATAGTATAAAACCGTAAACAAATTAAAAAAAATCACGCGTGGAGCACAGATTATGAAACAATTTCCAGCACATTGAGAATAGCCTCGATAGACATCACCTTTAAATAACGCGAAATAGTATAAATCTGTAAACAAATTGGAAAAAAATCACGCTTGGAGCATAGATTATGAAACAATTTCCAGAACATTGAGAATAGTCTCAATAGACATCACCTTTAAATAACGCGAAATAGTATAAAACCGTAAACAAATTCATAAAAATCACGCGTGGACCACAGATTATGAAACAATTTCCAGCACATTGAGAATAGCCTCGATAGACATCACCTTTAAATAAGGCGAAATAATATAAAACCGTAAACAAATTTTAAAAAATCACGCGTGGAGCACAGATTATGAAAAAATTCCCAGCACATTGAGAATAGCCTCGATAGACATCACCTTTAAATAACGCGAAATAGTATAAATGCGTAAACAAATTGAAAAAAAAATCAAGCTTGGAGCATAGATTGTGAAACAATTTCCAGCACATTGAAAATAGTCTCAATAGACATCGCTTTTAAATAACGCGAAATAGTATAAATCCGTAAACAAATTTTAAAAAATCGCGCTTGGAGCACAGATTACAAAAGAATTTCCAGCACATTGAGAATAACCTCGATAGACATCACCTTTAAATAACGCGAAATAGTATAAATTTGTAAATAAATGCAAAAAAATCACGCGTGGAGCACAGATTATGAAACAATTTCCAGCACATTGAGAATAGCCTCGATAGACATCACCTTTAAATAACGCGAAACAGTTTAAATATGTAAACAAATTGAAAAAAAAAATCAAGCCTGGAACATAGATTGTTAAACAATTTCCAGCACATAGAGAATAACCTCGATAGACATCACCTTTAAATAACGCGAAATAGTATAAAACCGTAAACAAATTTTAAAAAATCACGCGTGGAGAACAGATTATGAAACAATTTCCAGCACATTGAGAATAACCTCGATAGACATCACCTTTAAATAACGCGAAATAGTATAAATGCGTAAACAAATTCAAAAAAATCACGCTTGGAGCACAGATTATCAAACAATTTCCAGCACATTGACAATAGCCTCGATAGACATCGCCTTTAAATAACGCGAAATAGTATAAATTTGTAAATAAATGCAAAAAAATCACGCGTGGAGCACAGATTATGAAACAATTTCCAGCACATTGAGAATAGCCTCGATAGACATCACTTTTAAATAACGCGAAATAGTATAAATATGTAAACAAATTGAAAAAAAAATCACGCTTGGAGCATAGATTATGAAACAATTTCCAGAACATTGAGAATAGTCTCGATAGACATCACCTTTAAATAACTCGAAACAGTATAAATATGTAAACAAATTGAAAAAAAAATCAAGCTTGGAGCATAGATTGTTAAACAATTTCCAGCACATTGAGAATAACCTCGATAGACATCACCTTTAAATAACGCGAAATAGTATAAAACCGTAAACAAATTCATAAAAATCACGCGTGGACCACAGATTATGAAACAATTTCCAGCACATTGAGAATAGCCTCGATAGACATCACTTTTAAATAACGCGAAATAGTATAAATATGTAAACAAATTGAAAAAAAAATCACGCTTGGAGCATAGATTATGAAACAATTTCCAGAACATTGAGAATAGTCTCAATAGACATCGCCTGTAAATAACGCGAAATAGTATAAATTCGTAAACAAATTTAAAAAAATCACGCGTGGAGCACAGATTATGAAACAATTTCCAGCACATTGAGAATAACCTCGATAGACATCACCTTTAAATAACGCGAAATAGAATAAATTTGTAAATAAATGCAAGAAAATCACGCGTGGAGCACAGATTATGAAACAATTTCCAGCACATTGAGAATAGCCTCGATAGACATCACCTTTAAATAACGCGAAATAGTATAAAACCGTAAACAAATTTAAAAAAATCACGCGTGGAGCACAGATTATGAAACAATTTCCAGCACATTGAGAATAACCTCGATAGACATCACCTTTAAATAACGCGAAATAGTATAAAACCGTAAACAAATTAAAAAAAATCACGCGTGGAGCACAGATTATGAAACAATTTCCAGCAGTTTGAGAATAGCCTCGATAGACATCACCTTTAAATAACGCGAAATAGTATAAAACCGTAAACAAATTTAAAAAAATCACGCGTGAAGCACAGATTATGAAACAATTTCCAGCACATTGAGAATAACCTCGATACCCATCACCTTTAAATAACGCGAAATAGTATAAAACCGTAAACAAATTAAAAAAAATCACGCGTGGAGCACAGATTATGAAACAATTTCCAGCACATTGAGAATAGCCTCGATAGACATCACCTTTAAATAACGCGAAATAGTATAAATCTGTAAACAAATTGGAAAAAAATCACGCTTGGAGCATAGATTATGAAACAATTTCCAGAACATTGAGAATAGTCTCAATAGACATCACCTTTAAATAACGCGAAATAGTATAAAACCGTAAACAAATTCATAAAAATCACGCGTGGACCACAGATTATGAAACAATTTCCAGCACATTGAGAATAGCCTCGATAGACATCACCTTTAAATAAGGCGAAATAGTATAAAACCGTAAACAAATTTAAAAAAATCACGCGTGGAGCACAGATTATGAAAAAATTTCCAGCACATTGAGAATAGCCTCGATAGACATCACCTTTAAATAACGCGAAATAGTATAAATGCGTAAACAAATTAAAAAAAATCACGCTTGGAGCACAGATTATCAAACAATTTCCAGCACATTGACAATAGCCTCGATAGACATCGCCTTTAAATAACGCGAAATAGTATAAAACCGTAAACAAATTTTAAAAAATCACGCGTGGAGAACAGATTATGAAACAATTTCCAGCACATTGAGAATAACCTCGATAGACTTCACCTTTAAATAACGCGAAATAGTATAAATGCGTAAACCAATTCAAAAAAATCACGCGTGGAGCACAGATTATGAAACAATTTCCAGCACATTGAGAATAACCTCGATAGACATCACCTTTAAATAACGCGAAATAGTATAAATTTGTAAATAAATGCAAAAAAATCACGCGTGGAGCACAGATTATGAAACAATTTCCAGCACATTGAGAATAGCCTCGATAGACATCACCTTTAAATAACGCGAAACAGTTTAAATATGTAAACAAATTGAAAAAAAAATTAAGCTTGGAACATAGATTGTTAAACAATTTCCAGCACATTGAGAATAACCTCGATAGACATCACCTTTAAATAACGCGAAATAGTATAAAACCGTAAACAAATTTTAAAAAATCACGCGTGGAGAACAGATTATGAAACAATTTCCAGCACATTGAGAATAACCTCGATAGACATCACCTTTAAATAACGCGAAATAGTATAAAACCGTAAACAAATTCATAAAAATCACGCGTGGACCACAGATTATGAAACAATTTCCAGCACATTGAGAATAGCCTCGATAGACATCACTTTTAAATAACGCGAAATAGTATAAATATGTAAACAAATTGAAAAAAAAATCACGCTTGGAGCATAGATTATGAAACAATTTCCAGAACATTGAGAATAGTCTCAATAGACATCGCCTGTAAATAACGCGAAATAGTATAAATTCGTAAACAAATTTAAAAAAATCACGCGTGGAGCACAGATTATGAAACAATTTCCAGCACATTGAGAATAACCTCGATAGACATCACCTTTAAATAACGCGAAATAGAATAAATTTGTAAATAAATGCAAGAAAATCACGCGTGGAGCACAGATTATGAAACAATTTCCAGCACATTGAGAATAGCCTCGATAGACATCACCTTTAAATAACGCGAAATAGTATAAAACCGTAAACAAATTTAAAAAAATCACGCGTGGAGCACAGATTATGAAACAATTTCCAGCACATTGAGAATAACCTCGATAGACATCACCTTTAAATAACGCGAAATAGTATAAAACCGTAAACAAATTAAAAAAAAATCACGCGTGGAGCACAGATTATGAAACAATTTCCAGCAGTTTGAGAATAGCCTCGATAGACATCACCTTTAAATAACGCGAAATAGTATAAAACCGTAAACAAATTTAAAAAAATCACGCGTGAAGCACAGATTATGAAACAATTTCCAGCACATTGAGAATAACCTCGATAGACATCACCTTTAAATAACGCGAAATAGTATAAAACCGTAAACAAATTAAAAAAAATCACGCGTGGAGCACAGATTATGAAACAATTTCCAGCACATTGAGAATAGCCTCGATAGACATCACCTTTAAATAACGCGAAATAGTATAAATCTGTAAACAAATTGGAAAAAAATCACGCTTGGAGCATAGATTATGAAACAATTTCCAGAACATTGAGAATAGTCTCAATAGACATCACCTTTAAATAACGCGAAATAGTATAAAACCGTAAACAAATTCATAAAAATCACGCGTGGACCACAGATTATGAAACAATTTCCAGCACATTGAGAATAGCCTCGATAGACATCACCTTTAAATAAGGCGAAATAATATAAAACCGTAAACAAATTTTAAAAAATCACGCGTGGAGCACAGATTATGAAAAAATTCCCAGCACATTGAGAATAGCCTCGATAGACATCACCTTTAAATAACGCGAAATAGTATAAATGCGTAAACAAATTGAAAAAAAAATCAAGCTTGGAGCATAGATTGTGAAACAATTTCCAGCACATTGAAAATAGTCTCAATAGACATCGCTTTTAAATAACGCGAAATAGTATAAATCCGTAAACAAATTTTAAAAAATCGCGCTTGGAGCACAGATTACAAAAGAATTTCCAGCACATTGAGAATAACCTCGATAGACATCACCTTTAAATAACGCGAAATAGTATAAATTTGTAAATAAATGCAAAAAAATCACGCGTGGAGCACAGATTATGAAACAATTTCCAGCACATTGAGAATAGCCTCGATAGACATCACCTTTAAATAACGCGAAACAGTTTAAATATGTAAACAAATTGAAAAAAAAAATCAAGCTTGGAACATAGATTGTTAAACAATTTCCAGCACATAGAGAATAACCTCGATAGACATCACCTTTAAATAACGCGAAATAGTATAAAACCGTAAACAAATTTTAAAAAATCACGCGTGGAGAACAGATTATGAAACAATTTCCAGCACATTGAGAATAACCTCGATAGACATCACCTTTAAATAACGCGAAATAGTATAAATGCGTAAACAAATTCAAAAAAATCACGCTTGGAGCACAGATTATCAAACAATTTCCAGCACATTGACAATAGCCTCGATAGACATCGCCTTTAAATAACGCGAAATAGTATAAATTTGTAAATAAATGCAAAAAAATCACGCGTGGAGCACAGATTATGAAACAATTTCCAGCACATTGAGAATAGCCTCGATAGACATCACTTTTAAATAACGCGAAATAGTATAAATATGTAAACAAATTGAAAAAAAAATCACGCTTGGAGCATAGATTATGAAACAATTTCCAGAACATTGAGAATAGTCTCGATAGACATCACCTTTAAATAACTCGAAACAGTATAAATATGTAAACAAATTGAAAAAAAAATCAAGCTTGGAGCATAGATTGTTAAACAATTTCCAGCACATTGAGAATAACCTCGATAGACATCACCTTTAAATAACGCGAAATAGTATAAAACCGTAAACAAATTCATAAAAATCACGCGTGGACCACAGATTATGAAACAATTTCCAGCACATTGAGAATAGCCTCGATAGACATCACTTTTAAATAACGCGAAATAGTATAAATATGTAAACAAATTGAAAAAAAAATCACGCTTGGAGCATAGATTATGAAACAATTTCCAGAACATTGAGAATAGTCTCAATAGACATCGCCTGTAAATAACGCGAAATAGTATAAATTCGTAAACAAATTTAAAAAAATCACGCGTGGAGCACAGATTATGAAACAATTTCCAGCACATTGAGAATAACCTCGATAGACATCACCTTTAAATAACGCGAAATAGAATAAATTTGTAAATAAATGCAAGAAAATCACGCGTGGAGCACAGATTATGAAACAATTTCCAGCACATTGAGAATAGCCTCGATAGACATCACCTTTAAATAACGCGAAATAGTATAAAACCGTAAACAAATTTAAAAAAATTACGCGTGGAGCACAGATTATGAAACAATTTCCAGCACATTGAGAATAACCTCGATAGACATCACCTTTAAATAACGCGAAATAGTATAAAACCGTAAACAAATTAAAAAAAATCACGCGTGGAGCACAGATTATGAAACAATTTCCAGCAGTTTGAGAATAGCCTCGATAGACATCACCTTTAAATAACGCGAAATAGTATAAAACCGTAAACAAATTTAAAAAAATCACGCGTGAAGCACAGATTATGAAACAATTTCCAGCACATTGAGAATAACCTCGATACCCATCACCTTTAAATAACGCGAAATAGTATAAAACCGTAAACAAATTAAAAAAAATCACGCGTGGAGCACAGATTATGAAACAATTTCCAGCACATTGAGAATAGCCTCGATAGACATCACCTTTAAATAACGCGAAATAGTATAAATCTGTAAACAAATTGGAAAAAAATCACGCTTGGAGCATAGATTATGAAACAATTTCCAGAACATTGAGAATAGTCTCAATAGACATCACCTTTAAATAACGCGAAATAGTATAAAACCGTAAACAAATTCATAAAAATCACGCGTGGACCACAGATTATGAAACAATTTCCAGCACATTGAGAATAGCCTCGATAGACATCACCTTTAAATAAGGCGAAATAGTATAAAAACGTAAACAAATTTAAAAAAATCACGCGTGGAGCACAGATTATGAAAAAATTTCCAGCACATTGAGAATAGCCTCGATAGACATCACCTTTAAATAACGCGAAATAGTATAAATGCGTAAACAAATTAAAAAAAATCACGCTTGGAGCACAGATTATCAAACAATTTCCAGCACATTGACAATAGCCTCGATAGACATCGCCTTTAAATAACGCGAAATAGTATAAAACCGTAAACAAATTTTAAAAAATCACGCGTGGAGAACAGATTATGAAACAATTTCCAGCACATTGAGAATAACCTCGATAGACTTCACCTTTAAATAACGCGAAATAGTATAAATGCGTAAACCAATTCAAAAAAATCACGCGTGGAGCACAGATTATGAAACAATTTCCAGCACATTGAGAATAACCTCGATAGACATCACCTTTAAATAACGCGAAATAGTATAAATTTGTAAATAAATGCAAAAAAATCACGCGTGGAGCACAGATTATGAAACAATTTCCAGCACATTGAGAATAGCCTCGATAGACATCACCTTTAAATAACGCGAAACAGTTTAAATATGTAAACAAATTGAAAAAAAAATTAAGCTTGGAACATAGATTGTTAAACAATTTCCAGCACATTGAGAATAACCTCGATAGACATCACCTTTAAATAACGCGAAATAGTATAAAACCGTAAACAAATTTTAAAAAATCACGCGTGGAGAACAGATTATGAAACAATTTCCAGCACATTGAGAATAACCTCGATAGACATCACCTTTAAATAACGCGAAATAGTATAAAACCGTAAACAAATTCATAAAAATCACGCGTGGACCACAGATTATGAAACAATTTCCAGCACATTGAGAATAGCCTCGATAGACATCACTTTTAAATAACGCGAAATAGTATAAATATGTAAACAAATTGAAAAAAAAATCACGCTTGGAGCATAGATTATGAAACAATTTCCAGAACATTGAGAATAGTCTCAATAGACATCGCCTGTAAATAACGCGAAATAGTATAAATTCGTAAACAAATTTAAAAAAATCACGCGTGGAGCACAGATTATGAAACAATTTCCAGCACATTGAGAATAACCTCGATAGACATCACCTTTAAATAACGCGAAATAGAATAAATTTGTAAATAAATGCAAGAAAATCACGCGTGGAGCACAGATTATGAAACAATTTCCAGCACATTGAGAATAGCCTCGATAGACATCACCTTTAAATAACGCGAAATAGTATAAAACCGTAAACAAATTTAAAAAAATCACGCGTGGAGCACAGATTATGAAACAATTTCCAGCACATTGAGAATAACCTCGATAGACATCACCTTTAAATAACGCGAAATAGTATAAAACCGTAAACAAATTAAAAAAAAATCACGCGTGGAGCACAGATTATGAAACAATTTCCAGCAGTTTGAGAATAGCCTCGATAGACATCACCTTTAAATAACGCGAAATAGTATAAAACCGTAAACAAATTTAAAAAAATCACGCGTGAAGCACAGATTATGAAACAATTTCCAGCACATTGAGAATAACCTCGATAGACATCACCTTTAAATAACGCGAAATAGTATAAAACCGTAAACAAATTAAAAAAAATCACGCGTGGAGCACAGATTATGAAACAATTTCCAGCACATTGAGAATAGCCTCGATAGACATCACCTTTAAATAACGCGAAATAGTATAAATCTGTAAACAAATTGGAAAAAAATCACGCTTGGAGCATAGATTATGAAACAATTTCCAGAACATTGAGAATAGTCTCAATAGACATCACCTTTAAATAACGCGAAATAGTATAAAACCGTAAACAAATTCATAAAAATCACGCGTGGACCACAGATTATGAAACAATTTCCAGCACATTGAGAATAGCCTCGATAGACATCACCTTTAAATAAGGCGAAATAATATAAAACCGTAAACAAATTTTAAAAAATCACGCGTGGAGCACAGATTATGAAAAAATTCCCAGCACATTGAGAATAGCCTCGATAGACATCACCTTTAAATAACGCGAAATAGTATAAATGCGTAAACAAATTGAAAAAAAAATCAAGCTTGGAGCATAGATTGTGAAACAATTTCCAGCACATTGAAAATAGTCTCAATAGACATCGCTTTTAAATAACGCGAAATAGTATAAATCCGTAAACAAATTTTAAAAAATCGCGCTTGGAGCACAGATTACAAAAGAATTTCCAGCACATTGAGAATAACCTCGATAGACATCACCTTTAAATAACGCGAAATAGTATAAATTTGTAAATAAATGCAAAAAAATCACGCGTGGAGCACAGATTATGAAACAATTTCCAGCACATTGAGAATAGCCTCGATAGACATCACCTTTAAATAACGCGAAACAGTTTAAATATGTAAACAAATTGAAAAAAAAAATCAAGCCTGGAACATAGATTGTTAAACAATTTCCAGCACATAGAGAATAACCTCGATAGACATCACCTTTAAATAACGCGAAATAGTATAAAACCGTAAACAAATTTTAAAAAATCACGCGTGGAGAACAGATTATGAAACAATTTCCAGCACATTGAGAATAACCTCGATAGACATCACCTTTAAATAACGCGAAATAGTATAAATGCGTAAACAAATTCAAAAAAATCACGCTTGGAGCACAGATTATCAAACAATTTCCAGCACATTGACAATAGCCTCGATAGACATCGCCTTTAAATAACGCGAAATAGTATAAATTTGTAAATAAATGCAAAAAAATCACGCGTGGAGCACAGATTATGAAACAATTTCCAGCACATTGAGAATAGCCTCGATAGACATCACTTTTAAATAACGCGAAATAGTATAAATATGTAAACAAATTGAAAAAAAAATCACGCTTGGAGCATAGATTATGAAACAATTTCCAGAACATTGAGAATAGTCTCGATAGACATCACCTTTAAATAACTCGAAACAGTATAAATATGTAAACAAATTGAAAAAAAAATCAAGCTTGGAGCATAGATTGTTAAACAATTTCCAGCACATTGAGAATAACCTCGATAGACATCACCTTTAAATAACGCGAAATAGTATAAAACCGTAAACAAATTCATAAAAATCACGCGTGGACCACAGATTATGAAACAATTTCCAGCACATTGAGAATAGCCTCGATAGACATCACTTTTAAATAACGCGAAATAGTATAAATATGTAAACAAATTGAAAAAAAAATCACGCTTGGAGCATAGATTATGAAACAATTTCCAGAACATTGAGAATAGTCTCAATAGACATCGCCTGTAAATAACGCGAAATAGTATAAATTCGTAAACAAATTTAAAAAAATCACGCGTGGAGCACAGATTATGAAACAATTTCCAGCACATTGAGAATAACCTCGATAGACATCACCTTTAAATAACGCGAAATAGAATAAATTTGTAAATAAATGCAAGAAAATCACGCGTGGAGCACAGATTATGAAACAATTTCCAGCACATTGAGAATAGCCTCGATAGACATCACCTTTAAATAACGCGAAATAGTATAAAACCGTAAACAAATTTAAAAAAATCACGCGTGGAGCACAGATTATGAAACAATTTCCAGCACATTGAGAATAACCTCGATAGACATCACCTTTAAATAACGCGAAATAGTATAAAACCGTAAACAAATTAAAAAAAATCACGCGTGGAGCACAGATTATGAAACAATTTCCAGCAGTTTGAGAATAGCCTCGATAGACATCACCTTTAAATAACGCGAAATAGTATAAAACCGTAAACAAATTTAAAAAAATCACGCGTGAAGCACAGATTATGAAACAATTTCCAGCACATTGAGAATAACCTCGATACCCATCACCTTTAAATAACGCGAAATAGTATAAAACCGTAAACAAATTAAAAAAAATCACGCGTGGAGCACAGATTATGAAACAATTTCCAGCACATTGAGAATAGCCTCGATAGACATCACCTTTAAATAACGCGAAATAGTATAAATCTGTAAACAAATTGGAAAAAAATCACGCTTGGAGCATAGATTATGAAACAATTTCCAGAACATTGAGAATAGTCTCAATAGACATCACCTTTAAATAACGCGAAATAGTATAAAACCGTAAACAAATTCATAAAAATCACGCGTGGACCACAGATTATGAAACAATTTCCAGCACATTGAGAATAGCCTCGATAGACATCACCTTTAAATAAGGCGAAATAGTATAAAACCGTAAACAAATTTAAAAAAATCACGCGTGGAGCACAGATTATGAAAAAATTTCCAGCACATTGAGAATAGCCTCGATAGACATCACCTTTAAATAACGCGAAATAGTATAAATGCGTAAACAAATTAAAAAAAATCACGCTTGGAGCACAGATTATCAAACAATTTCCAGCACATTGACAATAGCCTCGATAGACATCGCCTTTAAATAACGCGAAATAGTATAAAACCGTAAA
>CAWVRF010001316.1:0-67000 GCA_963932465.1 Maratus speciosus
TTTAAAAAAAATCCATTTGAGCCAAGTTTCTATCTTAGTAGGTATTGTTTTTTTTTCTGCTTGACAGGATTCTATTATAGGCAAGTTTCATTTTCAAAGGTTTTGCTATATATCTTTATTAATGTGTGTATCATGTATTTACTGTTTTACATTTTAAAGACTTTTAATCCCATATCCTGGAGGTCTACAAAGACAGAGAAAATTAATAAAGTGGTAATTAAAAGTTTAAGAATAGCTGATTTAGACAGTTTGATTGGCACAATTTTTGAAATAGCAATATTCGCCTAATTTATTAATAGATTAAGTCAAGCGAATTACACTATTTAAAAAAAGTGGTGGAAATCGAGCAATCTGTGCAAAAAGGAAAGTCGATTGGCGACACTGCATATACGTAAAGCCTAACCTGAAACGGTCACTGGACATGGACATACATCATATCTAGATTATATTCAGCATCCATGTGCATGTATATCTATATACATCCAATACATAGTTATGAGGTATATAATATGTATGTACATAGATATTATGTCTAGCTCATATATGTATGGACATATGTAATGTAGACATCCGTTTTACATAGATATCATGTCAGGTCTGGATGTCCAACAAACGCTATATGGATGTATATGGAGAGCAGTGATGGAACAGTGTAGCAGCAGTGAATTGACGTCGTTAAATTTTGTTAATATTCTTCGTCTTACTTCAAGATAGAATTTCTGAGACTTTTCACGGCGAAGAATAAATACTATTAAAATTTAGAGGTGACAAACGCTCAACTGCTGTGTCACCGTTCCATCACTGGTGGCGAGACACCTGATAGTATTTATTATCTATGAAGATAATACGTAATATGGAACTCCTCGGATGAATTATGGACATGATATTCATATGTTCTTTACGTTACATGGATGTCATATCTACCAATTTGTGCTGTATGGGAATGAAGGATTCTACACTCTACTTTAAACGTGGGAAAAAAGGAAATATAATTTTTTGACAGTAAATGATTGGATAACACTCAAAATAAATACTACTGCAAAGAAAAAAATATTTAATGCAAAATTATAGTCAACATCAGTTTACAAAAATTAATTGAAGTTCAATTATGAGTGGTAAGACTGCACATGATGGATAGTCTGTTAGCAACAATGTATCTGAATTTTCTTATAAAATTATAGATTAAAACAATTTTTAGGAAATTGCATATGGAGTGCGCATCATGATAAATACATTTGATGAAATGCTGACCATCTGAATTTGTTTCAAAGAAGAATCTCTCAAATATTCCACAAGTAGAATAAAAAATTACAATAAAGAAATAACTTACTTTTGCTTTTAAGTTGCAATAAACAATATAAATATACAAATAAAATGTTAAACTAGACTTATCTTCTTTAAGTTTTTCAAAAACAGCATTACTTGATTTGCTAGCACCAATTCAAATATTAATTTTTACTAAATTTCTCCTTTTAACACAAAAAAAATCCTTTTTTTTTCTTTTTTTTTTTTTTTTTACTCTTGCTTAATATTTTTTAGCGGGTTTCTTTTTAAAAATGAATCGTTGCACATTTAGCTAAAACAGCAAAATCTTTCAATATTGAATATTAATCTATACTTCATTTAAATATTACTTTAATTTGCAAAAATTTACAATACAACATTTTACTCTGTGATGCAGTAAAATCTCATTACAACGAATCTCTGGGAAGCACCGATTAAATTCGCTATACTGAAACATTCGATAAAATTAATATTTTTATATTGAAATAGGGTAAAAAGAGTTTTTTAACAATTCAAATAATATTTGTTAAACTAAAAATTCTTTAAAGTCACATTCATTGTAGTGAGATTTTATTGTATCAAATTTCAGTAAAACAATGTTGGAATGAAAATGACTGAATATCTCAAATGCAGAATAATCCTCCATTTCCTTTTTTAAACCTGTAAAAATTTTACAGCAATTTCATTTATTCTTTTAATATAATTTTTTAAAGTAGAATAATAATAATAAATTCGAACTAAAAATTAATATAAAAACAACAAAGAAAAATCATGCGTTAAACATAGATTATGAAACACTTCCTGAGGGCTTTAACAAAACTTCGTTATTTAGGGAAATAAGGTATATAAGATAATGAAGTAAGCCTTTTAAAAAACGTATAAAACATTTGAAAAACTGATTTCAGCAGTTACCGTCCATAGCCAAATATGTATATTCCAAATTCTTTTGAACAGTCCTGTATTTGATCTGTAGGTTGATATATATACTATGTAATGCGGAAATTTAATTTAGCAAGAAAACGCATAACAGGTTGAAATCAGAAATTTATGCTAATAGATGGAAACATACTTGAATACTTTTGTACAACACTTTAGTTAACCTAGTATCTTTATTACATGCCGCTATTTAGCTAAAATTTAATTCAAATTAAACACTCTTAAAACTACTGAAATCTTATTTCCAGAAATTATCATTTGTGAGCGTGGATTAATTTTCATATAATTTAACAAAACAATAACATGGTAAACAATGTCACGAGACAACTTGCATAATGAAAAACATTGCAAAACATAAAATAAAAATAAAATTATCTTGGCTATTTGCGAGTGTGGATTAATTTTTACTATTGTTATTAAAATTACATAGCATCTCTTTCCAAATTTTAGGTAAATCAAGGGACACTGAATCATTGCAAATATTCTTGTTGCGTAAAAATATCTCTATTGATTCTCGGATTATGGATGGTAAATAAAATCTTGATGTATAAATTAACTTACTAGTTTTAAAATCGATCTGTAACGGTTCTTCGCTGCATAATCTGGCCAAAGCTGTAGTTCTTCTTAAAGCGCATATCACAATTAAAAATGCATTTTCAGCAATCATCGCTAATGTACAATACGTCGGATACAATATAGAATCTGAAATCTTTTGTGTGTCCCTGTAAATGCTATGCACTTCGTATTATGCAATATTATGAAATAAGTTATAGTAAACCTAAGCGACGTATAACAATTTCATTATACATAATTTAATTTAACGTAATTAAAATACGCCGCAAACAATTCCCTCCATCCCCATATCATTATATAACGGAATTCTTTTGTATGGACCCGTAAATGAATAATAACTATTCTTTACACCACATATTCTGCAGAATGTATATTTAATGTACTTCATTAACATTAACGCATATCAGTTTTATTATGTTTGAAAGCACGTAACACCATTAAAAATCATTTTAAACGATGTTTTCCCATAGGCCGTAATGTAACGGAAAACTTTTGACTGTTCCTGTAAATGAACTAAACATGCTACAGACTTCATTTGAAATAGGGAACTTGCTATGGTAATCATCAGTAACATCCAAAAATTTCTGGGCAATCCGAGCATATTTATGGGAGTTTGAGTGCGGAGAGACGGCCATACAAACCGAAGTCATAAACATTTTTCAACTTTGTTGGAAAGTATTAATAAAGTGGAAAATTATGGCTATTGTTTTCTCCAGTAAACCATTATTTGATGCAATGACTAATGTATCAAATTTTGTAATATTTCCATTTTTAAAATCTAACTTTTAAGAAAAACCAGATATTTTATTTTCTATAATATGTCTTACATAAATATATTGTCATAAAACTTAATCACTGCATTTTTTGATAAAAGGAGAAAGATGCTATTTGATGCTGAATATTTTTTTATTTGTACTGCACATAAATATTTCTCAAAACTACGAAGATATACAGAAAATTATTCAAAGATACAAAATATTATTCAATCCCTCAACTTAAAAAAAACCCTCAAAAAACCTATGCTGTCTTATTGTTGGTATCAGTTTCTCAAACTTAAGTTTTTTTTTAGGACTGCTAACGTTGTTTTTAAAAAATCACCTGTTTATTATCAATATAAAAAACAAATCCTTAATTATTTTTCTTTAATTATGATTGCAATTATTATTCTACTTTGAATATATGCTAATCTTTTAAATCTTTTTAAAAAATGGATCATTACTATATATATATAAATATTTTTTTTTTGACAGTAAACACATTGAAAAGAATTTTGGTAAATTACAAACACTCAAAAATGAGATATTATTAGATTAAATATTAAATTACAAAAACTAGTTCACACTTTACGATGACTAGTATAGATTAAAAACAGGAAGGCTGCACATGTATATAATTCAAGGAATACACATAATATGCTTCAAATTAAGGTTTTTTTTTTAAAGGGGTTTAGAAACCATTCACATTAACACTTTATAGATATGCTAAAAGAAAAAAAAATTACAACAATTTACTTAAGATTATACTAGATGGAGCCCGTCAAAACTTAACGGCCATCAACTTGATGGCACCAAACAAAAAAGTCTAACTCTTTAAAATGTTACTTACTTACATAACAACATCAATGAATCTGTGATTATTTGGTACTAATCTTCTATTATATATATAAAATCCAAACGGAAATTTCGTTCCGAACATCTATATTTCGAGTTCTACAGCATGGATTTTGACGGAACTTATACTGATAGATAGGTATCGTTAAAGGGAAGGTTTTAAGCTATAACACATCATTCTACGTAGATTAGTTGTAGAATTATGACGGAAAGTTCTGTTATTTTGGACGCTAAGGTTACTATTTTATTTCTTGGCGAAATTTATCGTTGATGAAAAAAAATTGAAACGGCTATTACACCTCGAAAATAAAAGAAAAAACTGTTACAATTTTTATTTAAAAGAAAAAAAAAGAAAAAATCCGTTTTAATGAGTGATAACATTAAAAAACGAAAATATTTAATTTAAACATGAAAGGGAATGTTCGTAATGCCTTAAAAATTACCCAGATAAAATATTGCAATCGAAATAAGATTTGGCTAGTTATCTTTTGCGTCAGGTTAAGAAAAATGCATCTGAAAAAATGATAGGATGATATCAAGGAAATTTCCATAAGCGCATGCTCAAAAATATTTGAAAAAAATATATAATATTCTTTTCATGAGGAATATATAGAATATTCTTCTCATGACATATAATATGTTTATAAAAATAATCGACAAAACCTAGATTTAGCGTTCGTAAAAAAATAATGAAAATTTAACTTGCTTGGCGATTTAATGCTGGCTGGCGACACAATAAAATTTTGAATGATACTTTTTTCATGATAAATAATTTTTAAGTAAAAAATTTTTCTACTCTTCATATGAAGTTAGTAAGATTAAGTTTAACTTAAATAAATACATTTTTATTACTGCAGTTTTGTCATATACCTTTATATGTGTATATATTAAAATTTTACTATCATAATTATACGGTTTAAAACAAAATTTAAGTTTATTAAATTTGTTCCAAACTCAAAATAAATGTCCTATTCTAAACATTGGCAATTTGACTTTCATATTGTTAGTGTCAGAAACAAGAAGTGATGGTTATTGTTGCCATGGAAATAACTACTTAATATAAAAATGCTTAATGATAGCATGTTTAATTAGCTAGCTACTTTTAAAGAAAACTTAAAACGGTACTACTTGATTCTGCCGTCAACAAAAAAAACTATCGCCAAACTATAAGGTTAAATGCCAATAATGGCTGATCGTAAATTTTACATTAACTTGAAATTAAACACGGTACACGTGTTTGTTGCATCATTAAGTGATTTTTAATTTGACTTCTATTTGTAATTTTCTTAATGTTTACAAATTTATTTATCCTTTCGTTGTTTAAAATAAAAATTTTGTCAATTTGTATAATTTAGCGAGTATTTTGGCAGTTTATATAATTTGGCGAAATTGGTCGACAGGATAATCAAATAGTATCCTTAAAACTTTTCTAGACGGTGAAGCCATGTAAAATTAAATAACTACTGCAACACGCAATTTGTATATATTATATACGCTTACAGATAAAAAATAATACGCTAATCTTTCGTTTAGATTTAAATTCATTCAGTTTTAACATTTAAATATTATTTAACAAGCAATTTCCAAATGCATTTAAATATCTTGCATTCGGGAAAGAAATGTGTTGGTAGCCAAATAGCCTGGAACGTTCGTCTTTTTTGCGCTAAATACTCAAACATATTTCTTTTTTTTTCAGATTTTTACTGAGATTCCGCCGCCAAATTTGACTGATGTTTTACTACATACATGAGTATTAGGGCGTATCGAAAAAATCGAAATTTCTCAAATCTTTTAACGGTAGTGCGGAAAATTTGTGAACTGCCTTTATTAAAAAAGTTTGCGGAATCTTAAAACAGTGGGTTGATATCGTCTGTTGCCTCAGTGGGCCGAAAGTTCCGAAAATTTGACTAAAAATGATTAAAATACAAAAATTAATGGATGATCACAGATTTCGCTGATCGATTAGGAGTAGTGCTTAAAAGGTATCATGTTTGAATAGAAACAACTAAATTTTTTTAGAATTATAGGTTAATATCTTTTGCCGCCTCATCGGCATCGAATTTTGGAAATTTTGACGCATTTTGGTACTTTTCTGCATAATGGTTTAGTGCTTGCTCAATTCACAATTGAGACAGACTGGGTTTGGCACTCAACCAAAAAAGGGGAAAACTCCCATTTTCATACCGAGAAACAAATGGGAGTGACCAGAAAATCACCTGACCACTGTCTTTTGTCCAGCTAAGCGCAGTAGGCAGGCGTTACAAGCATCTGCGAGTAGCAACCGATTTTAACTCGTTCAAAGCAGTATACTTTTAATTAGTGTGCGGTGTTTATAGTTCCTTGCACTTTAGTCGTTTTCAGGGAATTTTTCTTGTGGTTTTGTGCATTTGGTCATCATTTTCTAAGATGAGATATTGGTAAATATTTGAAGTAAGCAGATAAGCAGAAATAAGCAGATAATTCATTAGACTTGTCTCTGAAGTTTCAATTCAATCCTGCTAATTACACTATTCGATACACCTGTGTTCACTACAGTGCCGTTACACCCGAGAACAATAAGGTTGCTAAAATCATCCAATAAAGCACTTGTTACGTATTTGTAAGTGCTATTAGATATATCAAGACTACATTCATTTTCAGGTATAATATAATCCCATGCAAGTAGAACCATGTTGCGATACAATACAGTAACGCTCTTCTACAATTGTCCTTTGGAACTGTTTGTTCTCGAGCGCTGCTGATGTGAAAGTTTTCTCATGCCGTTCATCAAAATAAAGGCCAGATAGAGTGGAACGATTTTCGTTTTATTTTGAGACCAATTTTTTGTAAATTCTCGATTTTTACCTTCACATTTTATTTTTGTCTGTGACGAGGCTGGTATCTGATTCCGATATTAAATCCAAATTTGCATAACATTCGATGCAATAGCAGCCGTGGCTCTGTTGGATACACCATATTATTTACCGACAAGACCCATCAATCGACAAGTTATCCAGTTTTAAACGCATTTGAACACTCCTTATTGGCGGCTGAAGAGACGCTGTATAAGACTTGAGTTTGGTGCCCACCTTTTCCTCGATCTCCACCTTCATCATATCTTCTACTTCATTTTCCCTTTCATTCTCCACTGAATAGCTTGAAGCAGAAGCAGGAGACCGCTGTTTTGCAGATCTTATAGTATCCTGTTCTTTTCGCATTTGGCGTTTCTAGAGCCATTTTGTTTCTGGAACATCAACACTTCCAATGAACATTTTTCTTTCCGTTCTTTGTTCATGAGGTGTTCACTGAGCAACACCTGTTCTTTTGCAAAAACTTTGCTTTGTTTCGGACATTTACCCTCCTTAAAAATCACGCATTTACAGGCAGATATGTTAAATTTTTTTTTGCTTTCATTTTAAAGTTCTCAATATCTTCGAGATTAGTTTTGCTTTTTCCAAGAAGTTTTATATTTTTTATGATTGGCCGATAGTTTCCATGGTATGTTTGTATCAGATCACTAACGCGTTTATGTAAAACCGAAGCAATGGATGTATCGATGCATAAATTTTCCATCTTCAAACTAAAAGTTTCTGAAATAACTGAAAAACACGGTTCTTTGTTTCCACCAGTTTCGTAACCAATATGCATCAGTTTCGCAACCATCTCTTGTAAGTGCAACATCTTATAATGTCTTCATACGCTGGAAACATGCGTATAAAATCCTTTGGTGTTCCAAAAAATACGGCATTGCAATGTTTGCCGACTTGAAAACTTTGACTGCGATGATTTTGGCATTTCAAATAGTTACCAATATCTCATATTAGAAAATGATGACGAAATGCACAAAAACACAAGACAAATTCCTTTAAAAACGACTGCAGTGCAAGTGACAATAAAGACCACACAGTGACTAAAAGTATCCTGCTTTAAATGAGTTAAAATCGATTTCTATTTGCAGATGCTTGTAGCACCTGCCTACTGCGCCCAGCCGGACAAAAGAGACTGGTCAGGTGATTTACTGGTCACTCCGATTTGTTTCTCCGCATGAAAATAGGGGTCTTCCACTTTTTTGGCAGAGTGCCAAACCCAATCTGTCTGAATTGTGCATTGAACAAGCACTAAACACATTATGCAGAAAAATACCAAAATGCGTCAAAATTTCCAAAATTCGATGCTGATAAGGCGAAAGAAAATATTAACCTATAATTCTAAAAAATTTTTTGGTTGTCGTTGTTCAAGTATAGTACCTTTTAAGCACTACCCCTAACCGATCAATAAAATCTGTGATCATTTATTAATTTTTGTATTTTAATCACTTTTAGTCCCGTTTTCGGAACTTTCGGCCCACTGAGGCAACAGAAGATATCAACTCCCAGTTTTAAGACTCCGCAAAATTTTTAATGAAGGGAGTTCACAATGTTTCCGCACTACCGCTAAAAGACTTGAAAATTTTCGATTTTTTCGATACGCCCTAATGAGTAGTTTTAAAGCATTTTTTATTCAAAATAATTTGAGTATACTCTTTAAGGAGACCTTCCTTGTGAGTAACAATTTTGATTTTCATTTGTTCCTTTTTATTTCTAACTCCTCCATCTTGTGATTTACAGACGGAAACCAGCAAGTGTAATTGTAAAAATGATGGTACTTATGATTTACATGTTATATGTTTATTTGTAATTTTGAGTTCACGTTTGTAACCAAATAATTTGATTATAAGCCAAAAAGACGTAAGCGTGAATTAGGTTCAAGCGATGTTTACAATAAAGGTGATTTTGCAAGTGTACGAAATCATTTTTAGAGTATTTTTTAAAAATTCAAATGTACAATATATAAATAGCAATTAATATTTTAAAAATGGGGTCAAATATTTTAATTTTAGTAAAAATGTCTCCCACACACGCACATTACATAATGTAAAATAATTTAATTTCAGACATTTAAAAAATTTCTCACCATAGTTTACTGCGAAAACATGTCGGTTTGTTTCCCTCAAATGTGTGACTTTTATAACCTCGAAGCCAGATTAGCTAATATTTTCTACTCTTATTTTAATAAAAAACATACCCCCTATTTCCCTTATAGAAACGTTCAATGCTTGTAATGTTAAGTAGTAAAGATTATTCTTAAGAAAATGTAAGCAATTATTCTACATTACCATCACGAAAGAAAAATTTCGCAATAAAATTTGCTTTCTGAAATCACTTTTCTATATACCATTTAATTCGTCATTTTTTTCCATATCCTCCCTTCTTTTAGAAATGTTATTAAAAGATATTGGATGAATCTTCCATAATCAACCACCCTACAATTGGCGAATTTAATATATAATGTTGAAAGATTCGTTTATATTTGAAAGGAACCGTCGACGGTAAATCCGATTTCAGAAGATTAGGCGAAATTTGTGCTTAGCGATTAGTAAATTTATGTTTATTATTATTATTATTATTATGGATCAAACGGACAAAAGAATATATAATATTCTATATTTTTCACCTACAATTATTTTACTATCGCTAAAAAAGCATCTCTTTGAATGTACAAAAAAACTTTCAAACGCCAAAGGTGGCCAATGGAAAAATATATGTTCATTTAACCTAGGTTTAAAAGCAAGTACCTCAGATTCAAATAAAATTTCAATCATTATAAAGCAAGTTTGGCTGATGCACAGCCCGAGAAGCTGATCGTAGTCACAAATTAACGTTTTTAGTTTTATTTAGGCAAGAGACTGATGAATAATGATGTCTTGAAAATAAGAAGCATGTTTATTTCTCCGTTTTATTACGCTCATTAGAGAAATGCGAAAAAAAAATATCTTCGGTTTGCCAAAAAAATCATTACTAAACATTTTGCACAACTAACTTTATTTATCATTCGCAAAGAGTTTTGATAGTGAAAGATCTAAAATTCAATCAACAGCAATTTGACATTATTTAATGGAATGTAGTTTGGCGCGTAAATAACTCTGCTTTATAGTTAACTCTGGTACATCTGTAGTCATTCTATTACGAACATTTCTAAAGTTTCACATCAAACTTGGTTGTGGATCCGATTACGGATGATTGGGAATATTTTACTGAATGAAAACTAGAGGTTTAGTTTTCTATTTGAATCAGTTATCGAGGGTATTTTCCTAGGTTAATAAATGCATGATTAAAACTGGCATATAAAGAGAAACGTCAGTTAAAATGACATTGTTTTAATTTTATTCACACAATTCAGCTTTACATGATTCGCATATTTTAAAATATAAAAGTTTAATATATAAAAGTTTTGACTGTATTTAATCTACTAGAATTCGAAGATAAGAAAATGTAGAAAACCTGCCAAAAGAAGACGTATATTACCAAATAAAATGTAAAGTAGAGAGAGATTGTATTTATGTTATTAGTTCCACACATAGCACCAAGCTGAGTAGCTCAGAGTAAAAGAGCTAGCAAACAAAAGTGAATGACCCGAACATTCTTTAAGTTAAATGGTCAATCTCTGCAATCATTGTAATTCTCTCTTTTGCAGTAGTGTGGTGATTAGTGAACATTGTAATTTCTGATGATCGTAATGGCCGCATTTCTCTCCCAAACTCTACATGATGTACTAAAAAGTTGCTTCTGAATTGCCCGAATTTTGTCTAACGCATCAGATAATATAATAGCACAATGGCGTTCGATGCGTATTCAGAAAACGTATTCATAAGCGTATTCAGAAGGACTTTCCAGGTGAAGGTCCATATTAATTTAAAATACAGGGTCGAATTCTCCATTTCGTTTGATTGAATGTTTATTTGAAAAATGGACCAGTGCAGCGGGCTCAGCCTGCTAGTTTCATATAAAATACAGTCAAATCTATTACGATCAAAAAATCCTTATCAGAATCGGTAGATGAAAAAGCATGTAGTGCATGCAAATGCATTCTGTGTGCACTAATGTTAGATAATGACAAAAGTGTATTGTACAATATATATAGGTATGCTGATCGGTGGAAAAGCGCTTTAAATTTATTTGCATTGAAGTACATACATACAGATTTCTACCACAGAAACAGCAAAATGCTTACATGCATAAATACACAAAAAAATTTTTTACACAATGCAAATCAAATGTCTTTATACATATTGTTTGCACTATTTTAAAAAACATACATTTTTAAAATATTTCTTAATTTTATTGTGTTTTTAATTTACTTCTGAGTAATATTGTACTAAGTACTGTTTCGGCCAGGTGTCGTGAACTCTGTAAATACAGCAAAAAAACCCTTGTGCACACATAAGCGCACTCACATATTAATGTATAAATTTAAAAAATATAAACAATCACTCAAGAAAAAGTACAAAGTCTTTTAATTTTTAATCTGCATTACAACAATTCTTTAGATTATGCTAGCTTACTTATCATAAAGTACTTTTTTAAATACACGACTTGATTAAATTTTTTTGCATTACAGTTTAATTGCTTTAAAACTACAAACTGGTTAATTTATTTAATAGAAAACTTACCAATTGCTGAATAATGATCACCATCTTGCTGGGGGAAAAATAGTGTAATCAGTTTTGTGCTTCACACACTAATTGAGGAAGCATGTAAAAAAAATTACTACACTAACTGAAAGATATCTGCATTAGAGTCCTGCATCGGGTCGGGTTACTTGCTTTTACCCAAACTGACTCGCGGTTCGGGTCGGGTCAGTGGTTGATTTTTTGTTGCACGCCGTGTTCACTTTAATTTTTTCTGTTTGGGTTTTGACTCTAGCGAGTCGACCCGAATTTCAAATGATATCCAAAATATTTTTTTCTGGTTAAAGATCTATGTAAATAAGACCTCTATAATGGCTTTTCTCCCGAAAGGCAGACATTTCTATTTAGGGAACACTTTTTAATTCCTAAATTTTATACTTGAACGTTTATATAAGTTTGAATAGCAGGCACCTCTCAATCTAAACACAGGTAACATATGTATGTGTATATAAACTATCAAAAATATGATACATGTGTTTTTGTGTGTATAAAAAACAAAATATTGATAATATTTTTCATATTTCGAAAATTATTTTTGCAGGTTCGGGTCGTGTTGAATTAATGGATTTTGCAGTTTCATGTTGGGTTGACTTAAAATCAGACGCGGTACAGGCTGAGCAAAAAAAAAAACTGAACTTTCATAGCCTCACGGATTTTTGAGGAAATTCGCATTTTTCCGCAACATTTTGAGGAAATTTGCATTTATTCTGCGATCCTTTGACAAAATTAGTGTTTTTCACGACCATCTAACGAAAATCGCACTTTTTCTGCAGACCTTTTAATGAAATTCACTTTTACTCAGCGATCCTTTTACGAAATCACGTATTCTTGCAATCCTTTGACGAAATTCGTGTTTTGTTCTACGATCATTCGAGGAAATTCACGTATTTTCCACGATCTTTCGATGAAATCTGCGTATATTCCACGATCCTTTGACAAAATTCATATATTTTACACGACTTTTTATAAAAATAGCATCTTTGACGAAAATCGTGTCTTTTTCGTAATCCTTTAACAAAAATTGCGTTTTTTCCCCGATCCTTAAACAAAATTCGCATTTTTTTCCGCGATTCTTTGACGTTATTCACGTTTTTTCTCACTATCTTTCGACGAAATTCGTATATTTTACACGATCCTTTGACGAAATTCATACATTTAACACGATCCTTTGACAAAAATCGTCTTTTTCGTGATCCTTTAACACAAATTACATTTTTACGCGATCCTTTAAAGAAAATCACTTTTTTTCACGATCCAATGACGTTAATTGCGTTTTTTTCGGCGATCCTTTGACAATTTTTGTGTTTTTTTTTGTGATCCTTTGAAAAACTTGCGCTTTTTCACGCGATCCTTTGAAGAAATTTGCTCAATTTGGCACAGTTAGTACTCGTGTTTTTCTTGTATTTCTTCCATAATCCCTCCCCCCCGCCCATAAAAATGTCAACAAATTTTGATGCATATTTGCATAGATCCAAGGGATTATAAAATTCAGTGCTAAAAAAGCTCAATTTCGCAGAAAAGTAGCATGTCTGTAAAATGGATTTTGCAGGTTCAAGTCAGGTTCTCTGTATTATACATTTCTGCATTAATGGAATGAAAAAAAAGAAGAGAAAACATAATGGAAACAGAACTCTCAGCAATCAGGAATCTATTAATGCATGAATTATGTCTATGATCACTGTAGATTGTAAATGTATGTAGAGAAATTTCTAAATCGCTCTTGTGAAGAAAAAAAAAATGGAAAATTTCACCAGTCGGTTACAGGAAATTCTTCAGTTGGTCATGGAATAGCAAAAAAAAATCGCAAAATTTGTCCATCCATCGCTTAAAAAATCACAGATTTCATGAATCAGACGCAGAGGAAAAAGAAAAATTGACAGTTGGTTGTGAGGGAAAAATCATTGAATTTGTCGATTGGTCACATAAAAAAAAAACACAAAAATTGCCCAATCGGTAGAAGAAGAAGAAAAGTACTGCAAAATTCATCAATTGTGGGAGAAAAGATGCAACATCCTTCCTTCATTTTTCAGAAAAAATTGTGAAGATTGCCAGTTGATTATCGGAAAAAACCCAAAATCCTTTAATCAGTTGCTTTAAAATATTATGAAGGTCATCTGTAAACTGTCGGAAATTCTTCAAACAGTCGTTGCAAAAAATCGCAAAATCTGTCGATTGGTCGTTCTGGTTGATTAGGAATTCTTGTCATTTCATCTTGTGACTCACTGGCAAAATTCACAAAATAATTTTGCAAAATCGCGCAAAAGAATTAAAATCACTTACTTTCTCGGGGGAGGGGGAGGGGGGAGAATCGGAAAGAGTCACATGCCTGTAGAAGAATTTAATGAGGGCAAACACACAGCATCATCATATATATTAAAATATAAAGGTCGAAATTAAAGATTAAGACAAAATTCGCTATTTTTCTGCATCCCATTGACAAAAATCACTTTTTTCTGTGCCCAATCGACGAAATTTGACATTTTTACGCAGTTGATCGACAAAATTCACGATTTTTTTTGTGCCGGACCAATGAAATTCGTGATTTTTATAGCCCGATCGATGAAGTCGTGATTTTTGCATGCCTGATTGACGAATTTGCGATTTTTCCGCCCCTGATTGGCAAAATTCACGATTCTTAACCGATTGACAAAATTTGCAATTTTTTTTCCAGCAGCAAATTGACAAAATTTGCATTTTTTTTTCTCACGATTGATAAAACTCATGATTTTTCCGCAGCCGATCAATAAAATTTTCAGTTTTTCCGTGTATCATTAACAAAATCGATAATTTTGCCGTGCCCAATCAATGAAATTTGCGATTTTTCCAAGCCTTAATGCATTTTGCATACACTGAAGTCCGACAACAACCTTGCATGATTTAACTGTGTTGTGCTGGTAAATGGAATACAGTGCTCTTAAGTTATTTAGCACCTGGAAAACTGCACTGCATGCATAGATACATACTAAACTTTATTATCGCATTACCCACTACCCCTAAAATTCATGAAATTCTTCAATCGGTCACATAGAAAACCCCACAAAAATTGCCAACCAGTAGAAGGAAAATATTGCAAATTTCACCAGTTGCAGGAAAAAAGTACCAACATTCTTCCTTCGTTCGTCAGAAAAAAATCGCGAAACTTTTGTCGATATATCACCAAAAAAATGGAAATACGTCAATCAGTCGCAAGGGAAAATGCTAAAATCGTAAGCCGGTAGTGGGAAAAAAATCCTGAAATCATTCGATCGGTGCACGCACAAAACCCCCACAAATATCGACAATCAGTAGATGAAAAATATCGCAAAATTCATCGATTGCGGGGAAAAAAGTTTAAACATTCTTCCGTCGATCATCAGAAAAAATCACGAAATTTGTCGATCCACCAACTGAAAAATAGAAAATTCGCCAATCAGTCGCAGGAGAAAATGCTAAAAACCACAGTCGATTGTGGGGAAAAAATTCTGAAATTCTTCGATCAGTGTACGGAAAAAACCATCACAAAAATAGCCAATCGGTATAAGAAAAATATCGCAA
This sequence comes from Maratus speciosus, assembly GCA_963932465.1. Lineage (NCBI taxonomy): Eukaryota > Metazoa > Arthropoda > Arachnida > Araneae > Salticidae > Maratus > Maratus speciosus. Next base: position 15,424 of record CAWVRF010001316.1, read on the forward strand.
AATTCATTAATTGCGGGAAAAAAGTTGCAACATTCTTCCTTCGTTCGTCAGAAAAAAAAATGCGAAATTTGTCAGTGAACCATCGGAAAAAATCACAAAATTCTTCAATCGGTCGCTTTAAAATATCGTGAAATTAGTCTGTAAACTGTCGTAAAAATTGTGGAAATTCTTTAAATGGTCACTGTGAAATAGCGTAAAATTTGTCAATTGGTCATTTTGATTAATTGGCAAATATTGTCCTTTCATCCTGCGATTGACTGACAATTCCGTCGATCATCAGAAAAAATCACGAAATTTGTCGATCCATCAACTGAAAAATAGAAAATTCGCCAGTGAATCGTAGGGGAAAATGCTAAAAACGACAGTCGATTGTGGGGGAAAAAATTCTGAAATTCTTTGATCAGTGCACGGAAAAAACCATCACAAAAATAGCCAATCGGTATAAGAAAAATATTGCAAAATTCATTGATTGCGGGAAAAAAGTTGCAACATTCTTCCGTCGTTCGTCAGAAAAAAATGCGAAATTTGTCAGTGAACCATCACAAAATTCTGAAAAAATCACAAAATTCTTCGATCGGTCGCTTTAAAATATCGTGAAATTAGTCTGTAAACTGTCGTAAAAATTATGGAAATTCTTTAAATGGTCACTGTGAAATAGCGTAAAATTTGTCAATTGGTCATTTTGATTGATTGGCAAATATTGTCCTTTCATCCTGCGATTGACTGACAAAATCCACAATGCCAATTTCACACACAAACACACCCCTTTCCCTGATAAATTTCACTATTTTTTTCCTCATCTAATTGACAAAATTAAAAAAAAATGTTTATATCAAAAAGAACAGTAAAGGGCCACTGGGTGCCGTTCTGTCAAACTGGCCTAGACTAAAAAAACTGTAGTAATCAAGCTGTGTATTGTTATGTTTGTTGGGTGCCAGTTTCCTAAGTACTAAATGAGTATATTTTGTAGCTGCAGAATTGAAAAAGTAAGTTATTTAATAGGTGTCCAATCTGATATTTTATTAATTTTAGCGAGTCCTAAGCTTATTTAATTGAGTAATATCAATTTAGCATGCTATACTGTTCGCGAAATTGTAGCAGACAGATATTGCTTATTCAGAGTACTGTCCGTTTGTTTTTAAATGATGCAGAAGATCATTACTTGCACGTGCACCACCCAATTGTTAAATATGCTGTTGATAATTGGAATTCTTAGGATTAAAAGCAGCATCCAGAATTTTTAATATTTTTTGTCAAAATGATAATGTCACAAAATAGAAGTCAATTTGTTGAATGATGGCTATGAAAATGAAGATCACAATGCGGTATTACTTAAAAAAAAAGACAAAGCAAAAACTCTAAGAACAAAATAAAAAGTGTTATGCAAAGATAAAAAAGCTTGTTATCTATCTCCATCCAAAAAACAAAAACGGCAAGAGTTAAAAAAATGTGTTATGCTCATAGGAAAAAGGTAGTCATTTTTAAAGCCATATAAAATTCAGTACTACCGATGTGCTGTTTATCATAACATTTCAAATTTATCTCTGTTAGAGGGGATATTCTTAATCTAATATATCTCAATTTAATTAAATGAAATCTATATGTAAAATGTTATAAAACAATGCATCAAAAAATATCTGAGGAACGTGAATTAACTTTAAAGCAAAAGTACCGCACCCTAAATAAGCAATTTCAATACGCTACGATTTCGCGAACATCGTAGAATGCTAAAATCCACATTACTCAACTAAATAAGCCTAGTATTCGCTATATAAATCAAAATGAACAAAATAATAAGAGATCGAAGTGGACACTGAATAAATAATAATAAATAACTTACAATTTCAAAGCAAGTAAATAAGATTACAGCAGAAAGATATGCGTTTGCTACTAACGACTCAATATGCATCTAGACAGCATTGTCTTCTGAGATCATAGCTGACTTTACAATGGCTTGGAAGCGAAAAAGTCACGTGATCCAGATAGACGGTTGAACGCGTGCAATCCGACTGTAGTTGCTAGTATCTCGCTATGCTGTTGTGTGCTATAGCCGGCTGTCTCTGTTTATACATCTGTGTGTAGATGTGATAAAATTTTGAAATTTTTTATTTTAAATGCTATTGAGACGTGCTCTTAAACCGCTGATCACGGATTACATCGTGTACGGTGAAATTTTTAGCGCAGTAAGCCATATTTCTTACAAAGATGAATTTCGCTCGTGTGCATGCTTGGGTAATAAGGTAGCTGCTGGGTACTTCCTACAAAAACTAAACCCAGCGGAAAGAAAGGAGTCCTTGGTAGAGACTGCAAAATGTGTAGAAGATGCGGATACTGTATGTTTTTTGATATCAGAAATGAATGAAGAGCAACAAATGGAAGTTTTCAGACATGAACCTTACAGAGTGTTGGAATCTTTCCTACACTGGCCTAGGCAGAGATTTTTTATTGAAATAGCAAGTTCCGTTTGGGATTTTCTCTCAAAAAATGATTACGAAGATATATTGATAAGAATTCTCCATAAAGTTAGAAACGGCTATAAGGACTGTAATTATCAAATGCTTTTCAGAGAATTTTGGCAGAAAAGCCCTAATTCTCTAAAAAGTTTGATTACAAATGAAATTCATACAAATTGGCTACTACCGTCTTTGTTCCGTGTTAAAGATAAAGAAAACATCAGATTAATCCTTAAGGATACCAGTCGTACAGCAAAAGAGAAACTTATTTACAGTGATAGCATGATTTCTTTTTGTGAATGTTCCATTCGTAAAGATAAATGGGATTTTCTTGAGTTCTGTATCGGAGAATGCTTTCCATCAAAAAAGGAAATGTTAAAATTTAAAGAAGAATTTGAAAAGCGTATGCCACCATACTTAAAAAAGCATTTTGCAGCAAAAATACCCAAATGGGATCTCATATTTCATTTCTCAGATGACGCCATTTGTAAATGCAATAAGAGAAGTTTAGAAGAAGGTGAAAGCAGCTCATCTAAGTAATTTCGTAGCCAACAATAACACCTGAAATATCCCAGTTTTTTCATCATTGTCCTAAGTTTCAAACAATTTAAAATATTTACTACTAACTGAAAACAAGAAAAAGAATTGCTTTGCTTTCAGATATAAACATTTACTTTTTAATCAGAATTTTTTTTTAATTAAAAATATTAGCAGCATCTGTCTAATGTATAAAAATGAAAATTTGTTTGTCTGTCTGTAATTCTTTATAAATCCACAGTTTTGAAGCCAGAATTGTGAAATGTTACGTACATGTGTATTAAAACGTAGCCGAGGCAACTAAAGTAGTCTGGAATCGAAATAATTTATACTTAATTTTTAATTAATAAAAAACCACAAATTTAACAGCAATTTCCTATCAAATTTAAACATTTTTCATTATAGTATTTGCCAACAATTAAAAATCCACAATAAAGTTCTTACCACAACAATTACTTTCTATTGAATGATGGAAAAATGAAATAAAATGAAAATGAAATAAATAGTTTGGCGAATAAAAAAAAGGTGAATGTTACGTCATAACATTTCTATTGCAAGATTTCCGTGTGAAAAATGAAACGAATTTAAAAAAAAATGTGAATATTGCGTCATATTAGATTTGTAATAGACATCAACAGGTGAATATATAATGTCATATGAGTTTGAGAAAACGTGTTGAAACATAATGCAGGGCTCCCAAATGGTCCGCCAACTGAAAAACCAAAATTTTTTTAGAAAAATTTTCTTTTTAGATTTTTCTTACAAACAGCCCCGAAATCACCTTTGAAAGTTAATTCTAGTGCAAACCTACCATAGAATTTTCTGTTAAAATTTATTGGTATTCAGTTGGCGGACCATTTGGGTTCCCTGATGATGTAAAAACCCGATTATGGAAATATTGGCATATTTTAACATTTTGAAGTTCTCTGAATTTGTTTTCACATTTTTAAAAATCTATTCCATATATGTGTATGTATATGCGTGTATATTACATTTTCCACAAAGGTTTAGACCCTAGAGCTCATTCTTAGTGAAGAACTGAAATAAAGATTTCAGATTATTTTAGAATAAAATTAACAGAATTTTTGTACTTGCTATTTATCTTTAATCACAAAAAAAATATTTAAATAACAAAATACTCGGAAATAACTTTTCATCAAAAGGTTTTAATTTTGGGATCAATCCAGATCACAGATTATATTTACTAAGTAAGTAGATAATCTCATCCAGGTGAAATAAAAAAGGGTGAAAACTACGTAAATTAACAGGCAATCGTTGATTTTTCAAAACAAACATTCCTAAAATTACGGGCAACGTCAGGTATTTTAGCTAGTCTGAAATATTGCTAGGTAGCCTGTAAATGTTTTTTTCTCATGTCCAGTTTTAATAAAGCGTTTCACTATTTTTATAGATTTTACGGCTTTTGTGATAAGAGAAAATTCTAATTGCAAAAATAAAATATAATATTTTTTAATTTGTTCCATGGAGGGAACGTTTCACTCTTATTAAATAATTCTGAACAATTACAAATTGTGTACCTTTTTTTCACTTTTCATTAAATAAATTTAATAGTTCATACCACACTCACATATATGTAATGTCATATGTGGAAAAACATTTACTTAATTTGCAAATTTGTTAAATTTAAATAGTTGCATAACTTTTTTTCAAATGTTAAAAATTGATCAATATTTTATTTAACAAAAATCAAAACCATATGGGAAAAAAATGTGTCTGCAAATTCTACAAAGTCACTTATCAAAGGATGAGATTTATCTGATTATAAAGTAAAGTGTTTTACTTTCTCATAATATTGCACATTAAAACTTACAGATGTTTAAATTTACCTATTTAATATATTATGGAAACACAAAGTATCTGTTTTAACTACCTATCTTCGTTAATATATTCAAAAGAATAAATTTTAAAAATAATAAAATGGCTAACTTGAACATCTTAAACGTTTGTGGAAATGATGGCTTGAAATTTTTTTTTCACTGCTACACTTTGCTTAAAGTAACGTTTCATTAAAGTCCTAAAAACACAAAATACAATAACTGAAATAACAGATTTATTGCACATATGGGCTCCCACCGCCGATTATTTTGTGTACCAGTCTTTCAAAAGAATAATTTTCATGTTATGTGTCATTCGGTGGATTATCTGGTTTTGAAGAAATTGTAGAGAAAATAGCGAGAGAATTGGTTGCCATTGGCTCAACAATCGTTTCAAAAAACATTAATATTAATCCTTTCAAGCACATTCATCCAAGAGTTAGTAGAGTTTGGTGAAAAACTTTGTTTGCTGGTGAAAATGGCTTTGATCATTGGATAAGACTCTAACGTCAAGATCTGTATAAATGAAGAGAAAGAAAGATTACCTTTTCATTGAAGATATTTTGGCTCCAACATTGACCTTAATGGAAAAATGCACGTGCTCTTTAATAACATATGTTCAACTCACAAAGAGAGGAGTTGAATATGTATGAAACTTTGAGAAAGTAAAACGTTAAAAAGAAAAAAAAAACCTAGACTATGATTTTATTCTTATAATTATATTGTTAATTACAATCTATTAAGGAAAAGTGTGTAATTTTTAAAAAAATATTATATATTTTTTTATTTTACTTCTGAAATATTTGAGAAATTCTTTTGTGAAATGAAATGAGAAAGACAATATTTCAAAAATTTTTCGTCATGACATGCACTCCAAATGAAGTAATTTTCAATCTGTTTTTTTTTTTATAATAAAAGTCAGACCTGTTGTTGCTAACAGATGATGCTTTACTTGTAGTATAATTCAACTTCACTTAACTTTTGTAATCTGAGATTCAATAAAAATTTGTATCTTTGCAGTTTTGAAGAAATTTTTATTTGGAGTATAATTCCATTATTTAGTATCAGAAAGTGTTTCTTTTTTTCCATGATTTTAAGTTACAAAGGAGAGACTTGTATCATGTTTAGTTCATACAATGTTTTCCAAGAATCTATCGGCCTGAAAATATATATATGGTAATATTATGTATATATATATATAGCAAGTTTCTAACATAAAGAAAATGTCGCTCTTTTTTTCCATTTAGAAGCTATTAGTCAACTGCATAGCAATAATAAATTATTAAAATCGTCTACGAATGAAATAAATACGAAAGACTCACGATATATTTATTTCTAGATAGACAAATATAAATTAACTTACCACACCTAACACTTCGCAATAGAAAGTGGCGGAATGAATGGATGACAAAAACTTTTCGATTAATTGTCAGTATTCGATACTAGGAAGTAGCAGCTGTGAAGACCGGCTCGCGAGTAACCAATCACAGTGAACAAGTGCTGAAACTATGCGAATGCTTTGCAACATAGGAAGTGTAAGATAAAACTATGTGCAGCATAAGGTTACACTATTTGAATAAGTAAATAAAAAATATACACTATCTCTTCCATCAAATTACTACTCAATCAGTTATAATGAAAGAATATATTTATATGTTTTAAACATTTTTTCCCCAAATTAATATGTATGATTTATTAAAGGCTAATTTGAAATAAAGGTTGAGAATAATTTTTCTTTAATTATAATTTGATACATTCCATTAAAAAATAAAGTAACTCAATATTCATTGATAATTAAAAAATTTTATCAGAATGCATTAATATTTATTTGCTTAATAATTTTCTAAAAAAAAAACAACTAATTAAATAGGCATAGTGTATTTTATAATTACATTATTGATCTTAATTTACATTTTACTCATAAAAAAAAAGTTTCATTGCACATGCATACTATGCAAATGTTTAAAGTAGTGATTTTAGATATTCTGTATTTTAATTTCTGAAAAAATTCAAGTACCTAATAAATAATTCTTTAGAGGGTAAAAAAATTTCACAAGTTTTACTAATCATCAGGTCTTTTAAATCAAATATAACTTGATTATTATTTCAAAATGTTTTCGTAATACAGTATTTTTTTGGGTGGGGGGAGGGAAGAAAAGAAATATGAAAGATATTAAATCACCTTTAAGATATACTTGGATAAATTGAGCCACTGAAATATATGAACAAAATGTAATCTAAAATCATTACTTTACATTTTGTTCATATATTTCAGTGACTCAATTTATCCAAGTATATCTAAAGATGATTTAATATCTTTCATATTTCTTTTTTTTCTCCCCTCCCCCCCAAAAAAAACAGCATTAGGAAAGCATTTTGAAATAATAACCAAGTTATATTTGATTTAAAAGACCATACAGATGATTAGTAAAACTTGTGATTTTTTTTACCCTCTTAAGAATTATTTATTAAGTACTTGAATTTTTTCAGAAATTATAATGCAGAATATCTAAAATCATTATTTTAAATTTTATTCGGTACTTGAATTTTTCAGAAATTGTAATACAGAATATTTCATTAAAAAATGTAACTAAAAAGTCTGTTCAAAATGCTTAGAATTTCATGAAACAATAAATAAAAGCATATGCAAAATAAGATAAACTTTCTTCTCCTATAACTTATTGTGCACGTAGCAAGAAACAAAATTAATAATACTTGTTATTTCATGTTTCTGCCATTCCATCAATGGCATAGTATAGTGTGTGTGTGTGTGTGGGGGGGGGGTGTATGTTGTATAACTTCTGGATTTTTTTAACAAGCTCTGTATACCTTCTGTTACTCCAATAAAACTATAGTGTATACTCTAGGTGTGCCACTCATAACTTTAGCTGTTTTTTTATGACTACAATCCTGAGTGACACGAATCTTTGTTATTTATAAAAGCAAGTGATATGTTTAAGAAACTTAGATATAGAATTTTTCTTTCCTACTTAAAAAAGTTTGCCGTTAATAAACTTCGTGGATTTGTAATTTATTATATGCAAATAGAAAGTACACTCCAAAATCCACACTGCTTGGAACAAAGGATTATGTTAATTTTCAGGATTTAAGTCATTCATTTGTTTATTATTTAAAATCTCATCAGAATAATTATATCTTTAGGAAGCAACTATTAATAAATGCCCATAAAAATAAATGTATTATGAAAAGAAAATACAAATAATTCATAAAATTATGTATTTAATTAATAAATTTGTACCTTATAATCACTACAAGAAATTATTTGATTAACTCTAGTATAAGAAAGTCCTTTTTTTTATTTAAAAATATTTTCTTGAAACCTGGAATCAGTCACTAGTTCTTGTTCAGTCATAAAAAGATGTGACATTAGCAAATATTCATCTTCATGAGCCAATGTAGGGTGTGATAGTAAAATATTTTCATAATTATATACAGGGCCAAAACTAAGGGAATAAAGAGCGGGCATGTGCCCCGGGCACCACAGCGAAGGAGTGCCAAATGAAGATTTTGTTTGTCAATTTTTCTCACATCTATGTTTAGCACGGTATTGTTAAAATTATCCTGTCTGTGGTATGACAAAACATAGAAGAATCTAAAGATAATACGGCATAAGGATCTTGTATAAAGCGGAATTTTCTTTCGATTCAGTTTTCAAGATTTTAATGACTCAGTATTTGACAAAGCAGATTACGTAGTTCAGTATTACATATTTTATGATTACATATTTTAAATTTTAAAATAAGTCGGCTATTAGAAAATCAATAAAATTCTCTTTGTAAATGTACTTTGCGGAAGAGCAGGGGGCGGCACTAAAATCCAGTTTTCTCCACATGCAAAAAAGGCTAGTTTCGGCCTTAATACAGGGTCTCCCAGAAGTAATTGGACAAACTTAAAGGGGAGGTAGGGGGCTTTGTAAATGTACTTTGTGGAAGAGCAAGGGGCGCCGCCAAAATCCATGTTTGCCCCAGGTGCAAAAAAGGCTAGTTTCGGCCTTGATTATACAGGGTGTCCCAGAAGTAATGGGACAAACTTAAAGGGGGGGGGGGGGTAGGGGGCATCACAAGGATTCAGAATTGCATAACAAACCGATGGTCGGAAACGTCATGGGAAGGTAGTATGACAGGTACAAGGGACGAAGAGACACAAGACTGAGATCATCTGAAATAATTTATTGGTCAACGATATTACATTTACTGTGGTAGATGATATGTGAAAATGTTACAAAAGATGTTCAAAGTTTCCACCATTGCTAGCGATGCATGCATTGACACCGTCGAACCATGGACTCGCTTAAATACACCTGGATTTTGTTGGACATCCGCAGCAGCACAGATGAGAACCAGATCCATTTCAGATTCCACAGACGTTGCGTACACAGCGTTTTTCAGTGCACCCCAAAGAAAGAAGTCGATGCTGCTTAAATCAGGAGAGCGTGGTGGACAGGGAATCTGTCCTCTCCGGCCAATCCATTGGTGACCAAACACCCGATTCAAATGTTCACGAACACATCTGCCATAATGGGGAGGTGCCCCATCATGTTGAAACCACATATGGCATCTGACATGTTGTGGTACATTGCCAAGTAAGCTTGGTAGCACCTCTTGCAAAAAGATGCGATAATCTGCAGGTGTTAGAGATGCTGGCAACAAATAAGGCCCGACTACGAGGTCGCCGACCACACCAGTCCAAACATTCACTGAAAAGCGATGTTGGGCAGCATGTGATCTCACACCATGGGTATTCTCGCCAGCCCATAAATGAACATTGTGGTGGTTGAACACACCATCTTGCGTGAATTACGCCTCATCTGTAAATAAAACGTAGGATGAGAAATGCGGGTCTTGGCAGCATTGGTCAAAGTACCACTGTGCAAAACGCACACACGCAGGATAATCTCTGGGGAGCAGTGACTGTACTCAGTGGTGTAGTCCTGGAAAAAAAAGTGGGGGGACGCTCATTTTTCGAACATTAGGCTGTATATCACTCATAGGGCGGCAAACTTGAATTTGAATCTTACTTTTCATTTTGTATTGCAGAGAAAAGTAGTTGAAAAGTTAAAAGTTAAACTAATAAAAATTACAATTTAATTAAAATTTGAAAATTTTAATTTAAATTAATTTAAAGAAAAATTTGGTCGTTAAATATTTTTCTATAGAATGAAATGTTAAAAACATTATTTCATGTCCGCAAATTTTTGCCCAGTTATAAAAATTAAAAGTTCGACCCGAGCCCGGTCCGAACAAAATAATTGGCCCAACCTGGTATGAAATTTAAAAGTTCGACCCAAACCCGTTTCGTCAAATTATTGTGCCGGCCCGGTGTAACGGCTAAAAGTTCGACCCGAGACCAGCCCGGACCGAAAAACAGTTGAAATCTGGGACCGAGTGAGTTTCTACAAAACATTGAATGCTACGTCGATTTGGTTGAAAATGTGTCTCGTACGAGGAGTTCTGACCAAAAATACTTATCTTAGCTTTTTTTTTTAAATGTTTATAATCTTCATTTTTATAGAAGTAATTTAGGCTGCGAACATTTTTTTTTTTTTTTTTTTTTTTTTTTTTTTTTAACGAATCTCTATTTGTTGTGTGTAAATGTTTCAGTTATCAGTTATATTGTTAATCCATATTCCATGTATTGGAGACTTAAAAATCTGAAAAATGCTATACCGTAAAATCTTCTAAGACGGAATTGCATTGGAAGCAAACAAAAATGCGTTATAGATAATTTTCTTTCTTAGCAACTGTAAATGCATTATATGATATATTCTTTTCGTATGTATTAGCATATTAGTTTTGCATGGATATTTTTCAGTTTAAGACAGGAGTCGGTCATAGGCAGGTTCTTTTTCACACGTTTTACTATATTTTAATTTAGCTATATTTTAATAGGCCTAGAAATCTACTATTTCTTAAAAAAAAATAAATTTTAATGTTTAATGTTGAATTGCAGAATAATGGCGATTTAAAAATGTATGCATTTTTTGCAAAAATTTTCGGGCCAGGCCTAATTTTACTGATCTTTGATCGAACCGGACCACGCCGAGACAATGTCACATCCTTCAGGATAAAAGGCCCCAGCCCGGACGGGAAAGTATTGACTAGGCCTGGCCCAAGTCTTCAGAAAAAAGTATGTTCCGGGCCCGGCCCAAGTGCGTGAATGAAAATAGGCCCGAGTCCGGACCGTGCAGGTCTCTGACATGCCCTATGTTTTCCATCCCCTCCTCAAAAATGGCGGCTGCCGAAGGCGGACTTTTTTCAGCGTATGTATGGTCTTTTGAATCTTGGTACCGATAATTTTTAAAAGTTTTTTCCGTTTTAATTGTCTGAGATTAAACAAGACAAAGAAATCTTTTATAAAATAGTGCTGTCTATTTAATATTTAGAGGACCGTACATACGTTTAAAAAAGTCCTTCGACAGGTACCATTTCTGTGTCAGCACTCAGGCCTCGTATTGAGGGGGGCAGTGTGTTTTATGTGGGTGACGTTATCTCCCTCCTCAATGATGTTCAGTGAAATACGTTTAACACGAAACTGAGGGGCGGAAAAAAAAATTTCGTGTTAAAAGAATTTCGCGTTAAAAGATTCCAAAAAAAGAACAAAACTCAAATATTTTCGACATCATCAAATTTTATTTCGATTTCCTGTTAAGGTACTAGCTTAGAAGTTTTGAAACAGCTGTATGCTTTTAAACAAACTTATTTGTGCCTTTATACGTTGTTTCTTTTTCTTAAGTAAACAATATATTGTTTATTTGGGGAAAAATCAGATATCTGTTTTTGAAGTGTCTTTTTCAACATTCTGAGATCTAGCTTGTTTGAACCAAATAAGTTAAGCTGTCTCTAAATCTTCGTACTTAGCAGTTCTCATACGTTTTCTCTCAGGCTTAAACAAACTGCGCTCAACACATTAAAGTAATGCGATCCCTGTTTTTTATTATTGTTGATAATGTAGAACTGGCAATTCAAAACTCTTTGCAGATTTCTGTTTTCGTTCTTCTTTTTCATCAACTACAGCTCCATCTTCATTTGAAGCGAAATAACAGTTTGTTTTCGCACCGATTTCTCAGCCATTGTGCTCATAAAACATAAGGTAATTTACAAAAAACACGAAATTCTCTGATTTTCACCCAAAATTCAGTGGTTTTAACACAAAATTCACCAATTTCAACTTAAACTAGATCGAAAGCATTTTTCTTTTTCGTGTTAAACGGTTTTTGTTTCGTGTTAAAAGAACAAAAATGTATTAAATTGCACTGTATACTATCCGGACCGCTATATCATTTCGTGTTAACCGATTTTTCATGTTAAGCATTTTCGTGTTAAACGTGTTTCACTGTATATCAATTTCACAAAACGCTTTTTAAACAATTATTGAATATCGAGAGTGATTCAATGGAATTTCTTTGTGAATTCCTGCAAAAAAGCGATAGAAGCTACACAATCGGAATTCTATATTAAGCGAATTGTTGTGCACTACAGTGATATATATCAATTTCCTTATTTTTGAAGTAGTGTAACATTATTAAAATACCATGTAAAGAATTTTCTTTCCGTAGGACGTAATTTAACGGAATAGTTTGATGTATACAAGTAAACGAACTAGTGCTACGCACTTCATTTTCATTAAAAAAATCTCCATAGTAAATCATAATCTATCTATATCATACTTTATTATTTACTTTACTTCATCATATTATAAAGAGGTAAAAATTGTTTATTTGTAGGAGGTAAGCTTTGGAACTACCGAACCGATTACAAAAGTAATGGTATCAAAACGATGGTGTTAGTCCAACTTAGAGCATAGGCTATATCTTATGTCCGCGCAACAGGCCAAAAGGGGGTGCGGGAGCCAAAAACGTTCTAAAAATGCGATTTTTGTGTCACTGAAGGGCCTAGAAACCTGAAACTTGGAATGGTAGTTACTTATAAGATACTAATGATCTCTAAGGACATTTCTTAAAAAAATCGAAATTAAAAAGGGGTGAAAATGCACGAAAAGCGTTCTGAAAAACGTTCTAAATGGCGATTTTTACGCAATTTCAGGAAGTACCAAACCGATTTAAAAAATAATGGTGTCAAAATGATGGTGACAAGACAACCCTTGCTCCAACATAGGTCACATTTTATGTCGGTGCCACTACCCCTAAAGGGGGTGCAGGTGCAAAAAAGTTCGAAATTGCGATTTTTGTGCTACTGAAGGGTCCAGATACATGGAATTTGGCATGGTAGTTACTTATTAGATATAAATGATCTCTAAGAATATTTCTTAAAAAATTCGAAATTTAAAAAGGGTGAAAATGCGCAAAAAGCGTTCTAAAAAACGCTCTAAATGGCGATTTTTATGCAATCTCAAGAATTACCAAACCGATTTCAAAAATAATGGTGACAATCCTTGCTCCAATATAGGCTACATTTTATGCCGGTACCACTACACCTAGAGGGGGTGCACAAGCAAAAAACGTTCGAAATTGCGATTTTTGTGTTACTGAAGGGTCCACATACTTAGAATTTGGAATGGTAGTTACTTGTAAGACATAAATGATCTCTAAAAACATTTCTTAAAAAAAAAAAAAAAAATCAAAATTTAAAAAGGGGTGAAAATGTGGAAAAGAGTTCTAAAAAATATTCTAAATGGCGATTTCTATGCAATTTTAGAAAGTACACAACCTATTTCAAAAGTAATGGTTAGAAATCGATGATGACAGCCCTTGCTCTAGCATAGGCACTATTTCAGGTCGGTGTCACTACGACCTAGGGGTTGCAGAAGCAAAAAACCTTCTAAATTGCGATTTTTGTGTTACTGAAGGGCCTACAATCCTGACATTAGGCAAGACAGTTATTTATAAGATACAAATGATCTCTAAGATCGTTTCCTAAAAAATCGAAATTTTTAAAAGGGTGAAAATGAGCGTAAAGCGTTCGAAAAAACTTTCTAAATTGCGATTTCTACGCAATTTCAGGAAGTACCAAACCGATGAAAAAAAATAATGGTGTGAAAACGATGGTGATAGCTCTCGCTCCAACATAGGTTGTATTTCATGTCAGTGTCACTACCTCAAAGGGGCTGAAGGAGCAAAAAACGGTCTAAATTGCGTTTTTTTTTTTTTTTTTTTTTTTTTTGTAATACTGCAGGGTCTAGGAACTTGAAACTAGGCATGGTAGTTACTTATAAAATATAAATTATCTCTAAGAACATTTCCTAAATAATTCGAAATTTAAAAAGGGGTGAAAATGGATGAAAAACTTTCTAAAAGACGTTCTAAATTGCGATTTCCACGCAATCTCAGAAAGTACCCAACCGATTTCAAAAGTAATGGTTGAAAATTGATGATGACAGCCCTTGCTGCAATATAGGGTCTATTTCATGTCGGCGTCACTACCACCTTGGGGTTGCATTTTAAAAAACGTTCTAAATTGGGATTTTTGTGATACTGAAGGGTCCGGATACATGGAATTTGGCATGGTAGTTACTTATTAGATATAAATGATCTCTAAGAGCATTTCTTAAAAAATTCGAAATTAAAAAGGGGTGAAAATGCGCAAAAATCGTTCTAAAAAACGTTCTAAATGGCGATTTTTATGTAATCTCAAGAAGTACCAAACCGATTTCAAAAATAATGGTGACAATCCTTGCTCCAATATAGGCTACATTTTATGTCGGTGCCACTACTCCTAGAGGGGGTGCACGAGCAAAAAACGTTCGAAATTGCGATTTTTGTGTTACTGAAGGACCCACATACTTGGAATTTGGAATGGTAGTTACTTGTAAGATATAAATGATATCTAAAAACATTTCTTAAAAAAAAATCGAAATTTAAAAGGGGTGAAAATGCGGAAAAGAGTTCTAAAAAACATTCTAAATGGCGATTTCTACGCAATTTTAGAAAGTACGCAACCTATTTCAAAAGTAATGGTTGAAAATCGATGATGACAGCCCTTGCTCTAGCATAGACTCTATATCAGGTCGGTGTCACTACCACCTAGGGGTTGCAGAAGCAAAAAACGTTCTAAATTGCGATTTTTTTGTGTTACTGAAGGGCCCACAATCCTGACATTAGGCAGGGCAGTTACTTATAAGATACAAATGATCTCTAAGATCGTTTCCTAAAAAATCGAAATTTAAAAAGGATGAAAATCAGCGTAAAGCGTTCTAAAAAACTTTCTAAATTGCGATTTCTACGCAATTTCAGGAAGTACCAAACCGATTAAAAAAAATAATGGTGTGAAAACGATAGTGATAGCCCTCGCTCCAATCATAGGCTGTATTTCATATCAGTGTCACTACCCCAAAGGGGGTGAAAGAGCAAAAAACGGTCTAAATTGCGTTTTTTTTTTTTTTTTTTTTTTTTTTTTTTTGTAATACTGCAGGGGCTAGGAACTTGAAACTAGGCATGGTAGTTACTTATAAAATATAAATTATCTCTAAGAACATTTCCTAAATAATTCGAAATTTAAAAAGGGGTGAAAATGGATGAAAACCTTTCTAAAAGACGTTCTAAATTGCGATTTCCACGCAATCTCAGAAAGTACCCAACCGATTTCAAAAGTAATGGTTGGAAATTGATGATGACAGCCCTTGCTCCAATATAGGATCTATTTCATGTCGGCGTCACTACCACCTTGGGGTTGCATTTTAAAAAAAGTTCTAATTTGTGATTTTTGTGATACTGAAGGTGCAAGCACTTGAAATTTCGCATGGTAATTACTTATGAGAGGTAAATACTCTCTGAGAAGAGTTTCTTATAAATTTGAAATTTAAAAGGGGTGAAAATGAACAAAAAGCGTTCTAAAATCTGTCTAAATAGCGATTTCTACACAATCTCAGGAAATATAAACCGATTTCGGAAGTAATGGTTTCAAATTGATGGCGACCATCCCCGATCCAACATAGCCTATATTTTACGTTTTTGTCACTAGCTCCTGGGGGTTACAAGAGCAAAAAATGTTCTAAATTGCGTTTTTTGTGTTACTGAGGGGATCTAACATTTTAAAATTAGAATGGTAATTACTTCAAAGATGCAAATGCTTTCTAAGAATTGTCGAAAGAAAATTCCGAATTTAAAAGGACGAAGTGAGGCAAAAGCGTTCTAAATTACGATTTTTATGCAATCGTACGAAATACGAAACCGATTTCAAACATAATGGTTGTAAATTGATGGTCATAGAACCAACTCAAACGTAAGCTATATTTTATGTCGAGGGTTGTAGGAGCAAAAAAACTTTCTAAATTGCGATTTCTGAGGTACTGAAGGGGCTAGAAACTTTAAATATAGCACGGTAGTTACTTATAATATATAAATGTCCTCTAAGAACAATCGAAAATAAATTGGAAATTAAAAAGGGGTGAAGCGAAGGGAAGGAGCGAAAAGCATTCTAAAAGTGTCCTAAATTACGATTTCTACGGAATCTTAGGAAATAATAAACCGATTACAGAAGTTATTGGTTGCGAATCAAGAGTGATAGTCCGTGATCCTATACGGGCTATATTTTATGCCGGTGTCACTACCACTTGCTTCGCAGAAACAACAAAAAAGTCTTTAAAAACATCTAAATTCCGTTTTCTTCAGAATATTAGTTAATACCAACCGATTTCAAGGTTAATGTTGGCAAATTAATGGTGACAGTCTCTGTTTCAACATTTTTCGAGACATTCTATTTCAACTTTGTTTCGGCATTCTATGTTGGTGCCATTAACACCAGAGAGGGGGTAGACTGTTAGACAAGAAGCTTGGACTTTGACATGATGGTTAATTTTAAGATGTAAATGTGTTAAGATGGTTTCTAAAGACTTCTTAACTTCAAGTGAATACTGAAATGAGCATAAAAGTCTCAAACTATTTTCTAAATTATCATTTATTTGGAATTAGTCTTAGTTTTTCTTATTAATAAAATCTCATTTCTGTCTATTGCATTTTTATAATGAAGTTTAGTCAAACTGTGGCTTAGTTTGTAATTTTTGAATATTTCAAAAAGTGTTCTTCTAATAAAAGATAGTCATGCAAATACCACTTGGCATATTCCAACTATTACGCGAGCAAAGCCTCGGTGTTTGCTAGTACTGTATATAAGTAGTGCGGTAATAAAAGTTTATTTACGGGCAATCGGAATGACGCACCGAAGTAATAAATCTTTTCAACTGTGTTAGAAAGTGTTAAAATATTGTATTTTTTCTGCTGCTGCAAATTTTATAGAGATTGCAGATATTTTTAAACATTATTGTCGTTATTCAATAAAATCTATATTTTATTGCAAAAAGATATTTTAGAAACATAACAAATAAGACATTAAAACACAAAATTAAACTTCTATCAACATTTTTTTACAAAATGAAAAATTGAAACAGATTATTATTTTTTTTTCTGAACACTCGATTATGTTAATGTACTTTAATCGGCGGTTTTGAAAAAAAAATATGTAAAAGAAAAACAGAACTAAAAATATTCTTTTACGGTGTCTTCAGGGGGACAGACACTCTCCCTGATGAAAAATTCTTGGTTATCCTTTCTTTTACTGTTTAATTACTTTAAATCCTTTGAGAAAAACAAACTTTAGTATTTTCTTAAAATTTCGAGAGAGAAAAAAAATTTACTTGTTTAAATTTTAAAATGCAGAGAGGAACAATCCTTCTCAACTACCATTGCTGGCCCCCATGTTTTTATTCCACCCCTTTCTTCAAAAGACATAGTTTTATAACAAAAACTTATTGATATTTGGAAAATATAGAATCCTTATTAAAAATTCATGGTATAACATAGCATGCAATTTAAAATATAATTGATCAAAACTCAAAAGAGTCTTACAATTCTCTTGGATCGAACTTTTGATTTTCAACTGGGGACGATGATTTCGTACCTGTTTCGGTACGACAACGTTTGGAAGGAATTACTACAAAATTTTCCAGTTTCGGCTGCCTATATCGTTTCAATGTTATTTTATCCTTCAAAAATTTAAAATTGATACAAAATACTTATGGCTAGGATTTAAAAAAGAGATACATCAGAGATACTAGCTTGAATTCAAAATAATTCAATGCTTGTAGTTATTTTTTGTCTAAAGAGGTAATCCTCGAATCTAATCAGGAAATAATTGCCAATGTGAACGATAAACGAGGATGAGAGAAGGGAGAATAATGGTTTTGGGGATTCTTGCACTGCACTGTACAGTATCTGGAGTTGTGGGTCTGCATTGATGTCCGTTTTGTTAATTTATTCTGCATTCGACTGCAAACATCATACCCGGCCATCTGAGGACCCGTACTAACATATGTGACAGCTATGACAATTACCCTGAATATCTTTAAACACTTTATTTACTGACTAATGGAAGCATGCTGTTGTTAATTGTCATGTGAGAAAACATGGCTAGGCTTTCAAAACTGCAACATCTGGATATTTTTATACTGAGACTATATGGTGTATAAATGTCTTTTTCGGAGAACTTGTCTGGTTTTTCTGTTAGAAACAGCAGGGGGATACTAGCTTTCGATTAGAGCATTCCAAGTAAAACTAATGTATGCATCTGAAGGAACAAATGTTAGAGGTGTAATTATGATGAAACAGCATATAAACACCGCTTTCTTCTCAATTCCTTTCAATTTGTTTTTTAAATGCCCCTTGTTAAAGAAAACTAAAATAGTTTTAAAAAATTATTCTTTACCTTATAAAATTGCTAATTTATTAACGTGTTTTTTTATTTTAAACATTTAATAAATCAGAAAGACCTGCGTCCCCTCGCGTCCTTAGCGTCCCCCTTAAGAAAAAAAAGTAAGGGGACGCTTGAACTAAAATAAAAAAGTGGGGGGACGCCGTCCCCCCGCGTCCCCCCTCGACTACACCACTGACTGTACTCTTTGCAGATGGTATGGGTGTAAACCTTCATGTTGTAAAATACGATGAACAGTACACCGAGATCCTCCTACGGCAGAAGCGACGGCTCGTACGCTGGCACTCGGATTTCGTTGAACAATATCTAACACATTTTGCTCCATGCTAGGAGTTCGAGTCAAGCGTGGTCGGCCCACTCTGTGCCTATTACCTCGTAAGGATCCATATTCACACAAATTGTGATGCAAATTCATAAAGATCCTGTGGTCCGGTGCATCTCTGTGTGGGTACCTTTCGCGATATAATCTTTCTGCTTCTCATGCACTTCCCTGTGCCAATTCGTAAATCAAGTGAATATCTGCCAGCTCGGTGTTTGTAAAGCGTTTCATACTACAGTGATGGCGATGAAAGATCCAATTACTGCAGGTCTGTCTTCTCCAGCGTTTCGAGTTAAAATCTAGTTGTATCTTTAATTTACGTAACAAAAAATGCTATGTACAATTTCTGGTATGAATTATGAATTTAAAAATTCCCGAATCTGAGAAAGCTGTTTTTCTCAAATGCTCTTGTGAACAACACAACCTACCGATGAACGAAGATGTTTCCGACCATGGGTTGCTATGCAATTCTGAATCCTTGTGATGTCCCCTACCTCCCCTTTACGTTTGTCCTATTACTTCTGAGACAACCTGTATATAAAATTATGTATGAATTTTCTTTGATTCTGAATTGACATAAAGAAAACTTTTTGTGTTCAAGTCAGTTTATGCTTGCTCCATGCAGGGTTTTATGTTCCAATAAAAGATAGACTCAGAAAATATTTTTAGATGTATCTGTAAAAAATAATCACACAAGGAGCTGGAAATGTCCTTCCTTAGCTTCCAAACAAAATTGAAATGCAGATTATTCTACTCTTTTCTAAAACCAAAATTTTGAAAGATTACCTCCCAGTCTTCAGCATGTTGGGTATTCAACCCAAAATAGTCTATTTCAAGTTGACCCAAAAGGGAATGAAATTATACCATATTTCCATACAATTATATAACATTTTCTATAATTTATCTTTTATGTTGAAAAATGAACATATAAGAACTTGTAATTGCTCAGTTGTGTAGTTTTTTTATCTGAAAAAATATTGTACAATTTTTTGAAAAATTGGACCAACCCAAATCACAAGAACTTAACTGCAATTCTAAACAATTCAAATGAAACCAACCCGCAATAAAAAAAAAAGTTAGCATCAAAACTAAACTCCTCAAGTGAATTTGAGTGACATGACCTAATGCAGAACTACTAGCTTCTAGTGGGACACCCTGTATATGTTTCTATTTTCTCCTCATTTCTGAAATATTTGAATATTCTCATAAATGGTTAAACATGTTTTCTGACGTGCAATTAAAGACACTTTTTAGTTTTAGAAGTATCATCACCATTATTCACAAAAATTGATAAAATTACTGAGAAAATGAAAATTTCAAAATATGAATTATAAATTTCAGAAATATACGTTTGAGTGATAAGCATGGTGTTACTAGTTTTTAATAAATTTAATAAAATTCAGTGACATTTGCAAGATAAAAAATGATTTTATTTGGACACTCTTAAAAGATTTTAACAACTAAACAAAGCTTATGGCGTTACGATCCATATAGAATCAGCTCTTATAGTGCCTGATCCTGTTGTCTTGACCATGGACCCTGGGTTGTTATGCAGCATATGTCCCGGTCATGTATCCAGCTTAACACAGGATCCTCAGTGTTTAGTTTCCAATGAAACTTTGTGCTCATTTTATCAACTGAAACGAATGGAAAGCTGAGTGAATCTCCTTCAGCCTGGAGTGGAACTTAAAAGATTCTAGTGACATTTAAATTAATCAGAAACAAAGTTCTGCAAATAAATTTTAAGTTTTCCTATCTTTATTTATGAAAAGATCTTAAAAACGTGTTTCGCTATACTCAACAATTGTAAAATCATGTGTTTGAAAATTTACACTGAATTATCATTACCTGATACAATTCTCAAAATTTGTTTTCACCATAAGAAAGCTGAAGTACTATAAAAGCGTACTATATTTAAAAAAATTCTAATAAGTTTAAAGTATGTTTTACAAAACAATAACTTTTATTTGAATTAATTATTGTATTTAAAATAATTTTAATTTAAATGGATAATGATAATATCAAATATTATATGTTGATATTAGAATTCTTATGGTGAAAACTAAATTTTGAGTGATGCATTATATAATGAGTAATGAAGGGTTGAAATTCTACTCAGCATAAAGTAGAAGTTTGCAGTACATTCGAACAGCATAGATGGCCATCAAGTCATTTTTATGACAGTGAATACCAATTATTGAAAAATAAATTAGACTAACAAGGAGAGGGCCAACCTTGTTAATCACAGATTTTGATTATTTTAATATATGTTGTAGAGTAGATACCCAATAGTGTCAGGTTCAACGGATTTTATCCAACGATCGTTAGTTCTTGAGAAACCGGGGGGGGGGGGGGGGTCTAACAATAGTACATAACTTAAATACTTACTTTGCAACCACAACAATAGGTTGGTCGTAGCTCAGTTGATATGGCGTTTCCCGGCTGATCCGCGGGCCCGGGTTCGATACCTGAATGCACTACATTTGTTTTTCTCATTTTTTGTTTTATAAATATACTTGTAAGTATAATTAATAATCTCACTGTCAATTAAAATTTATAATATTGTATATCAATTATAATTTTAACCTATTTAATTTTGTACTTTTAACTAAATAGTTGCATGAAACATCATAACACTGTTAATTTTTTAAAAATCACTTTTAAAATGTATTTCATATATTCTTTATCGATACAATGATATTGAGCAATTGTGTCAATTCGTGATTTTAAAGGAACATCATTTACGCATTGCTTTAACAAAGGAAGTCAATGCGATAATACTATTATTCTGTTTTTAAAGTAACAAACATAATTATATTAAAAATTAGCATCAGAATTAAATTACAACCAATTTTTTGCATATTAAAGATTTTTTAATTTGTAATATGTATGCTTGCGCTTTGAATTATTTTGTTTTCATCTTTATCTTCTTTCAGATTTTATTTTTATTTTATTTGAATATTCTTTTATTTTATCATAACTAGATGGCACCACAATAGATTTTGTCACGATTTTGGAATTTTTATCATTCAATAATAGATCGAATTTCTTTTTAAACCTCTTTAAAGGATGAAAAATAATATTTTAAAAATAAAAAATGATACATTTAAGTTTTTTAACATTGTAATTAATGTATGATATTAAAATTTGTAATTGAAATTATTAAATTATAATTACAAGTATATTTACAAAACAAAAAATGAGAAAACAAATGTAGCGTGTTCGCGTACCGAACACGGGCCCACAGATCAGCCAGCGAACGCCGTGCCAACTGAGCTACGTCCAACCTATCATTGCGGCTGCATTGTAAGTATTTAAGTTTTTTACTATTATTAGACTCCCCGGTTTCTCAAGAACTAAGGAGCGTTGGATAAAATCCGTTGAACCTGACACTAAGGGATCTCTACCATACAGCATATATTAAAATAATCAAAATCTGTGATTAACAAGGTTGGCCCTCTCCTTGTAAGTCTGAATTATATGCATAACTGCCATATTTTACGCTTTTTCCTTATTACTAAAATTCAATAATGAATTGAACCTGCTATTAAATTTTTAATTTTAATAGTAAGAGAAAGCATAAAAGTTGGCAACTTATATGCATTTTACAGAAGCATTTTAGAGAACAGTATTTGATGGATGCTGAAATGAAAATATTTCATTTGCATAATGCAAGCTATATTGTAACATTGAAAATTATATTCAGTTCAGATTTCCTGTAAACATAAGAAGTCATTGATAAAATTCCCCAGGACAGTCATTTACAAGTTCTCAGCTGTTTCTTTTTATCATTTTATTCAGAGAAGTTTCTATTGTTTGCATTCTTTTTCACTGTCTGAGGCACCTGTTTCATAAAAGAAAATTTCGTTCTTCAGATAACTCAGATTTATCTAAAAATAAAACAAAACTTTAGACTGATAAGGAATGATTTCTGTTTATGATACAAATAAAATAAATTTGGTGCAGATCGTTTATTATTTTACAGAAGCATTTTAGAGAACAGTATTTGATGGATGCTGAAATGAAAATATTTCATTCGCGTAATGCAAGCTATAATATAACATTAAAAATTATACTGAGTTCAGATTTCCTATAAACGTAAGAAGTCATTGATAAAATTCCCCAGGACATTTACAAGCTCTCAGCTATTTTTTTTATCATTTTATCAGAGAAGTTTCTATTGTTTACATTCTTTTTCACTGTCTGAGGCACCTGTTTCATAAAAAAAAAAGTTCGTTCTTCAGATAACTCAGATTTATCTAAAAATAAAATAAAACTTTAGATTGATAAGGAATAATTTCTGCTTATGATACAAATAAAATAAATTTGGTACAAATTGTTTTTTTTTCTTATGTTCGTAAACTTGAATTTTTCTAACATATTTGCAAAATCCTTCCATATCAGCTCATTTGTTATATGAGAGGTACTAACAATGTGGCATGCAGATCTTTAGTTCAGTACCTGCAGAGCCAAACTTTGAGCAATTAATTCAAAATTATACATAAATTTAGACAGATATATATTACTTTCAAGTCTGCATCAGACTTTAAAAACAAAGCAATACAATGAAAGTAGACATGATTTTTATACATATTTTTTCTAATTAACAATATCCAACACTATAGTAAAATAATGTATGTCTAGTGTATCATCTCACTTTCATCTTCTTTCATCACTTTGAACTTCTCTATTTCCAAAAGTACTATCCACCACACAACCAATATTAATCATTAACATTGTTGAAATTAATAAATATGCATTAACAATTAATATAAGCAATTCTTTATAATGGACACATTGCTCACTTGCAAAGTAAAGTGACACAGTACCAAAATATTTAGTTTGTGTATTGTTGCAATAATAGGAATGACTTTTTGCATCTTACGACTGGGAAAATGTCATAAGTGTGTCCAACAACCAATAGATTATGCTGTCACTTTGCCACCACAGACAGGCAGTAAAGGGTGAAGGAGCTGGATAATTCTACTAAATCCTTCTTATATCATCTACGATTTGATTCATAAACATTTTACAGTTGAATTCAGCATAAGTGTGATATTTTTATCAGTTAAAACAAAAACAATCTTCTTTTGCCTTTCCTGTTAAATGCAGTATTTTTGAGTTGTTTTATTTTTCTTGGCTGGAAAGTGATTATATCTTCAATAATGCAAGTGTATTGCAATGCAAGTACCTTTGAGCGCACTTCTGTAGCAAATTTTGGAACACACAGAAATCTCAGTGAATACCATTCATGTATATACTACTAATAATTTTTGAACTATGTCATTGATTTGGAAAAAATGAATAGTTTAAATCTTTAAATTTTTGTTACAAATCATTCATTATATTTGTTTGTTATTTCATGACCTCTTTTGCAATACGGTTATGTGTAATCTTAAAATTGGATAAAAATAACCTTTTAGGCAATATTTTAAACAATCAAAACCCTTTACTTTTATACGAATAATGACAATAACTGCAAGACATACTACATTTTCAAAAAATATGTTGAAAAGTTTGAAGCACTTTTGAGAAGACTAATTTTTGCTAAGGTGTGAAAATTGGCTTATTCAAAATACTTAAAATTTAGAGAGTTAATATTTGCAAATATTCTACATTGATATTACAATTGTTCTGGTGAAAAGTAAATTTTGAGAGACGCATTATGAAACTAATCGAAGGTTGAATTTCTCCATAGCCTAATGCGGAATTTTGCAGTAGATCAGAAGTGCAGAACATAATTGATTGGTCATTTTAAACAATGGTGAAAACCAAACGTTGGAAAATAATTCAGAGTAAGCCTGAACCGTATGTATATTTTGCAGCAACAATTTAAATGAAAATATCTGAATGCTGAAATGAAAATATTCCATGTGCTTAATGTAAGCTTAAATGTAGCAATAAAAATACGCATGGTTCAGATTTTCTCTAAATATAAGTCATTGGAAAAAATCTCAATGAGAATAATTTACAAGATCCCAAGATTTTTTTTAAATTATTCTTCAAAGAGAAAAACTTATATATTTTTTCTTTTTACCTCTGTCCATACCCTGCACTGTAACAATTAATCTAGTAAAATAACAGAAAATTTCTGGCAGCAAAAGTTGCCAGAAAAGTTCAGTATGTACCAGAAATATCTGTACATATAATTTTTTTCTGTATATACAGACATGTCTGGTACATACAGAAACTTTCTGGCAACTTTTGCTGCCAGAATTTTTCTGTAGATACAGAAAACTCAAGTACATACAGAATTTTTTTGTTTGCACAAGAAACACCTGTACACACAATTTTTTTTTGTTTGTGCAAGAAACATCTGTAGATACAGATTTTTCTGGCAACTTTTGCTGCCAGAATTTTTCCGTAAGTACAAGAAAAGTGTGTGGACAGACACTGGATTAAATTTAACCAGTATTAAACAGATGTTTCATTCCAATTGTAACTAAGAAAAACTGAATAATTAAATATTAATTCTGAGGTAAGTCATTTGAAATTGGATTTCATTCATTAAATAAAATATCAGATGAAGTAAATTTTCTAGTATATATATATAAAAAAAAGCAAGAATTTGGAAAGTATGGACAACATTCAATATCGCTTATAACAAATTTTGTTTTACAGTACATCATAATTTGAGATTTTATTACTACAGCTTCATACCTTTTTAAAAGAATAATTCCAAACTCATTAAATATTTATCAGTATTGGCAATATATGTGACAGGATTAATAATTAACCTCTTTTTAAACTTAACTAAAATGTTTAAAATTATATATTTCCCAACTAATTTATTAATTGAGAAAGAGAAAAATATTTCATTTTTTTCTTTCTTCAAATTATGATGTACTGTAAGCAAAATTTGTTATAAGCGATACTGAATGTGATCCATACTTGACAATTTCTTGCTTTTATTCATTTATTCTTTTTAGTGAACTTTTAGTATTCTTTAGTATACTATAGTATATTATTTTTAGTATATTAGAACTTTTTAGTATTAACTTTTCTTTTTACTATTTATTCTTTTCAGCTAGAAAAAAAAACTTAAAAATCCCCTTGGAGACAAAAAAAATGGAGTATATTTTAGATTGCAAAATGGAGGATGGGAGTCTATGTCAAGACCTATATACGATATGTCACATGACCCACTGAGATAAAGTTTTAATTTTGCACCCCCCCCCCCCCTCCTCGATGTAGCAAGGGTAAAATGGACAACACCATCGATGACCCATCCTGCCAAAACATCATACATACTCTGATCAGCCCATTCTGATCAATATTTAAATTAAAAATGCTGACATTAAAAAATTACTATTTGAAATAACTGGTACAAGTAGAAAAATAATTTTAAAAATGTAAAGAAAACATTTATGGAGGTTAATTCATCTACAAAGCCTATTAAAGGGTGAACTAGATGTTATTTAATAAATGGTATTTCAAAACTCCGGTATACACAAAGTTTGAAGCTATATCATTTGCATGACAATTACAACATAGTAAAACTTGTACTTTTAAAGAATTGACACACAGAGGGTTAAAATTTAAATGACGCCTGGCATCATAGCAGTATCTGATACTATGCGACATCTAAGGACATTCCAGAATGCATAGTTACCCATAATTCGTATCATAAACATCAGTTATATGTTTAAGTTTGAAAAATCAGAAGAAATTTCCCTTAAAAACCAACTCAATCCATTATAAAAATCTACATTTAATACTTTTTGTGTTTCCGATCATGGAAACTTCATAATGAAACTCCATTCTACACTATTTATTTATAGATATTAAAGCACTTAATTTAATCAATCTAGCAATCCTTCTTTCAAAATAAAAAGTACACATAAACAAGTAAACATTAAATTTAAAAAATCAAAAAACCCAACTGTGTAAAAAGCGAACTAATTCATTATTTCTCATCAATGTGAAACTATTTTTTATATTACTTACCTTATTTTTTTCTTTACTTGTATGGATGACTTTTAAGTTGTGTTTAACTGTTAGTTCCTACCTATAAACACTGTTTTGGCGAGGTCTATAGATGTCTATGATGGTTAGAGTTGCAGTCAAGCTAGAGATCCTACCTACACAACTTCCAGGTCGTGTAATATTTAAATGGGGATTCTGACGGTAAAATAGTCAATGAGACATCGTCTTCATTTTGAAAGACCTATCCTATGATAGGCCACTCAATAGGGTGCGTACATTTTTTTTCGTCTCTACCGTTATTTTTTATTTTACGGCCGCCATTTTGAATTTATAAAAACAAAACCTACCCTATAACCATCGGACGGTTAAAACGAATCGATAGAGACCTCATTCATTAAAATCCATCCAGCCGTTGGGATGTTTCGAGGGTATAAAGAAATCCACATACCCAGATACGCGTGAAACACATAACCCTTCTTGGCAGTCGGGTAATTAAAAATACCAGCAATTGTCATAAAAATAGAAAAAACTTTTACCGGATCAAAATATAGAATTTAAACTTCCAAAAGATATAAGTAGGGATTACAATCCCGAGACTAATTTCCAATTGTGGGATTGCGGGATTGCTTAGATTCAATCCCGGGATTACGAAAATTAGAATTTCACTAATATCACCAATTTTTACAACAGCTAAATATCATAATCTTATAGAAAAGATAATTAAAGCAAAAATACAGTTTAACTTACATATGAAAATATACCAAGTTAAAAATTTAAGACTTTAATTAATAATAAAAAAGTATAGGATAAATTACTACAATTGAAAATTAATATAAAAATGCCATTGATGTTTGACAATGTAACAAAAAACATGAAATTTCTGTGTTCCACCTTCTAGATAATTTATTTTATTTCCTGTTAAACAAGTTTTTGAATGGCTTAATATTTACAATATTAAAAAATAATTAATATCATTAACTAATATTGAATTATTCTCAAAACCACGTAATTAAAGATTGCAATTCTAGAATATCGCAAACTCAAGATTTTCCCTAATATGAAGCTTTTTTTTTGTTGTTGAAATAAAAGAACTTAACACACACACACACATACAACAATAAAAAATTACATAGATTTATACTTTAAATTTCTAAATAGAGATAGCTGTTAAAATTCGAAAACGTTGCGTAATATAAAAAGTTATTTCATACCACGAGAAAAAAAAAAAAGATTATTTTGAATACTTCATTGTTTCTTAACTAATCGGTTTTCTTCGAAAATATGATTTCTATTTTCCGTTTTTTAGAAAGCAACGTACCTTCTATGCAATCTTTACTTGGGAAAGAAAGAGAGATTGTATTAAGTTCTTTCTGATCTTTAGTACCATCTTTCGTAGATAAATATGTATACAACCCCTTAGTCGACCTACATAATGTTTTAAACACTGCACTACATTTTTATCTTTTGAATTTAACATTCAATCTTTTGTCGTTAAATAGTAATACCATACTGAAGATGTATCATTATCTTTCCTATGAGCTACAAAATCCTTTTCATTAGACATCAAGCGGAAAAAAAGTTAGCAAATAATAATGAATATGATACTCAACTTTGACGCTTATCAGTAAATTCTAATTTGAAAATTACTTTCGTAGTTAAAGATCTTCTACACACTCAGCGAAATTAAAATAAACAAATGATTTCATTTTTCGTGACTAACAGCTGTGCGGTTACACCTGTCGTTTAGAAATACATGTAAAAAATAATTGAGATATATATACTTTTTCAATGATATATAATTTTCATAAAAATTAGTTTTTTTTTCCAAAAGCGAAAGTCTATAAATATATTTTTAAATTTCAACTGAATATTGTTCCATTAAAAAAAAAAGAAACAATCCCGAAAATCCCGGGATTTTCGGGATTAAGAATAAAGCGGAATCCCGGGATTGTAATCCCTAGGTATAAGGCACTAAGAGTTAAAATAATAATTTGTATTTTTAAAGAATTTATGAAAAAAGGTCACTCATAATGTATTTCATTGGGAAATTTCAAAACTGACAGAACAAAAAGAACAGTTTTTTAACTATTTTTTAAAAATATTAAAAATCATCCTAGGACAACAAGGAGTGTGGCGGAGCAAAGATGAAGAATTATATCATTAGAATATTATAAAAGTATGTCATAAAAATAGACGATTAATATCTTTTAAGCTTTAAGTAAAATTGTAAACAATTCACCATTCCCCATGTTATCATATGGGCGATCGGGTTAAATTGAAAGTGCAAAAACAATACCTTTTGAAAAAATTATTTAAAGCACTTATATATATGCCATAAGTATATAAAACAGGTACATAACGAAAGTAGAACGTTCAAAGTAACTGAATTAAGCATTAGTTTTTTGTTAATATGGAGTTTTAATATCTTTCAAAGTATAAAAACTATACTATTTTTTGCCATATATTCTCTATGGAAAATACAAGTCGTGGAATGCCCAAAAAGTATTTTTTAAAATTGTCATAACTAATTAATGGTGATAACTTCAAATGTGCAGAAGATATTAATGAACACGATAATTCCACCAGTTTGTAGTTATAAATACGATGATTAAAGACGCAAAACACAGCACATTTTACAAAATGGCGCGAAGAACTACAACATCGAAAAATAACATCCGCCATTACACATACAGAAATTTCAGGTATACAGATATTCTGCGTACCTCAAGAAAATTCGCATACAGTGTAGGCGTTATAATACAATATAATGTGGCCAAACAGTAAATTCGTTTTTTAATAGTGCCATTATCTAAAAATTCCTTGTATGCAGCATTCTTTCGTATACATGAAAATTTCATACACAGGTATTTGGCATTAAAATGCAATTAAACTGTGGATAAAGAATAAATACGTTTTTTTAATAAAATAATATTGTTAAAATATCCTATGACGTTTTTTAATAATTTAAAATTGTTAAAAAACATGTGTGATTAAAAATCAACCTGTTTATTTACATTATTTTTTTACAGTGTGTGTTCCATCACCAAAAACTTAAAACTTTTAAGATAATCTAAATGTATCTAAAAATAAAATGTAAATTTAAATTGATAAAGGAATAATTTCAGCCTATGCCACAAAACAGCTAGCAAAGAAATTAATTGTTTTTGCACATTTTGTTTTCTTGCGTTTAACAATTTTAATCATTTTGATACATTTGAAAAATCGTTTTATAATCATTTCTTCTTACTCATTCCTTGTACCAGTGGCACTGACTCTGCAGCATTTCATTTCATGCAGAGTCAAAAGATGGACACTTAATTAAATATATGCAGATATATATTTTGTAAAATGTATATTTTTAAGGTGTTTGCGATTGTTTTCAAAGTCCTTACTAGATCTTAAAAACAACACAATAAAAATAACATTTTAATTAAAACACTTGAGTCGGAGCAAGTATAAAGAGAGTAAAACATTAAATTCGAATAGAATGATGTTTATTTTTACAGTTTTGTTTTTTATTAAAAATGTGCAGTTTATGAACGATGTAGCAACACTTACAAAATCCAGTAGAAAACAGCTGATACCAACGTAACATTTATCAGAAACTTGAAGTGATATCGAAATTTTTTTTACATATTTTTGGCCGTAGATAAACAATACGTTGACTGTTTTGAAAAAAAAAAATACGAAACTTAATAGTAGAAATAAATAAAATATTGAAATTGTTTCAAGATTTTACAACTGATCTTGCCTCTTGAAAATAATTTTCTGGAGGGAAAAAATTAAATATGAATGCAATTACCAATTTAATAGAGAACGGAACAATGATTACAGAGTTTGCTGCATTATTCTTCCTTTCTAAATGTCATTTATGTAAAATAGGATAGAGCACAGATTTACTTACCAAGAAAATGTCTACTAATTTTTTTTAACCCTTTCATTATAAATATTTAAAAAATGAAATACAGATTATGAAACATTCACAGATTGATAATAATGCTCCCAATACACCAAAAAACTGTCTAAAAATTATATACTTGATCAAGGGCACCAGTAATAAAAACTTTGAAGCAATAATACATAAAATTAACGGCAAATAATGTTATGAACAAAACTATTCTTAAAAATCACTGGTATGTTTTTATATAAATGAAGAAAAATAAAAGTAAAAATTTACGAAGTAGAATTTTGACATTCAATAATGTAACTGAGTTACTGAAATTATAAAGAATGGAAAAAGTAAGTTAAAATGGAAGTTGTTTTTGTTTCATAAAAATATATTTTTTTAAATTTCACTTATGAAAATGCATTTTTGTACAGTAGATAAAACTATAATCCACCCACAGATGATGGAGATTAAATTCAGTTGATTGAACACAGAAAACTGGAAAATCTGTAGTCTCTTGTAATTTATTTATACTAATGGGTAACAACTTTTTGAAATTCAGAGTAAGGCTCTGTCACATTACTTAACTGAATTTAAGGCATGTATGTAAGGCTCAAAATTTTAATAGTTTTTTCACTCTCGGGTAAAATAGAATTTTATATGAAAAAAAAAGTATACAGGAATGTTTCCAATGATAATGCAACATTTTAATATTTTTAGAACTCAACCATAAACTAATTATATGATGTCTTTCCATTGGCCAGTTACAGGTAATCAATCGCCCAATATTCTTTATGGTTACAACAACAACAGAGATCCAGACCACGTTTTCTAAAATACGCCAACTGTAACAATGAAATATATTAAAAACTATAAAGAACAAAAAGAAATAAAATATTGAATTAAATATAAATAAAATATTTTTTAAAAATGTGCTTTTATCAGTTAAAAATTTAAAATAAATAATTATGATTATACATTGAAAAGACTATTTAGAAATACAAAACACATCCTTAAAATAATGTTTTTTTTTTTCTTTCCTCAAGTCATACATATTTAAAAAAAAATGCAAAAATTATATATATTTTCAGTGAATTTACTATTTCGCACTTTTTAACAAACTTTAAACAAAGCAGTGGATTTTCCATAACGGGAGCTAAAATAGCTTTTTAGAACAATAATAATTGTAATCCTGAAACTAGGCATTACTTCTAAGATAAACATTGAATGCTTAAAAGATATGAGTGGATTTTTTTAACTATTTCTACTTATATACGTATTTGAATAAATCTCTCATTTGTGCCTTAACTTTAGGTTTGATTCTTTTTTTAATTTTAGAGAAAATTACTTTTCAGTTAAAAAAATGTACAATTAAAGTTTATTGAAATCTAGCACCAGTAGTTATTTTGTGTACTATTGAAAAATATTTAAAGACTCTTGAAAAATGTTAAATATTATTCACTAATAAATATATTACTACATGAAAACTCTACTTTTCAATACTTTTTTTAATCATAGATTTTTGTTTTAGAGATTTACTTTTAAATTAGAAATACGTTTGAAATAAAAGTCTCAAAAATAATGTAAACATTTTTTATTGCTAACTGCAGAAAAATGAATGGAATGATAACAGCAATTACAGAGACTAGTAAATGTAACAATACTGAATGCAAAATTATAAATAGGATGCCAATACAAAAGGATTACGATAACAGATAATGATTTTCTGAAATATTCAAAATAATCAATGGAAAACTGTGAAAATCACACTTAATACCGATTTTGATAAAAAAGAATGTACAGTAGAACTCCAATTATCCGAACTCCGACTATCCGAATTGCGTTTGGAATTTCATAAAAATATTAAGACGGAAACGCACTGCGATTCGCAAAATAATAATTCTGTCTACACGCGCTATTGTTCTTCCCTCAGCGAAGCTGGTGGAGGCGCAGCGCGAACATTATTGGGATGAAATGAAGAGTCACCATCTTATAGTGCAGTTCGATTATTGGCTGTCGTCAGTCGCCGGTTCGGCCCACCTGCCACTGTTCGTTTTTATGAGTCAGTCAGTGTGACGTGACCTACTAGTTGATTTCTTGACCTGCTACTGTGACAGTACTACTCTTTCGCGTGGGTGCGTTGTTTTGTTTGTGTTACGTCGTTCACCATTTTGTTTGTGTGTGTTTCGTCGTTCACCATGGCTTCTAAAAGAAAACGTGTTGTTTTATCGTTAGCGGATAAACTAAAAATTATAGAGCAATCAGATAAAGGAATTACGAGTAAAAAGTTGGGTGAGATGGATGGTATTGGACAATCAACGATTTCAGACATTAAAAGGAGCAAACCTACATTTTTAAACTTTATGTCAGTGCTTGAAAACGAAAACATGGAACTCCTTCATCTCTCCTATCTCTAAATCAATGAAGGTAGGAACAAACAAAGATTTAGAAGATGCAAATTATGCATAGATTTGCTAATAATCATTTAATTAATTAAAAGTTCTTTTCCTTTAAAAAAAGTTTTTTGTATCCCATTTTCAACATACATACAGTAATTAATTAAAATAGACCTTTTTTTAGGAAAAAATGCAATTATCGGAAATTTTGATTATCCGAATGGTGTTCGGTCCCACTTGATTCGGATAATTGGAGTTCTACTGTATCAAGTTAGGGGCTATACATACATAACGTTATCACTTTAAGGGGCGGAGGGAGTCTGGCACGTGATATCGTAGGATACGGTAGGGGGAGGAAGTTTGTTTTTTGATATCATTATATTTTTTTATCCAACAAAAACTTGCATTTTTGGTAACTTTTTCTTTACACCTGTTATCTTTTTCCTTTTAGTCTTATCTATTTTTATGAAAATACAAAAATGTTATTAAAACCATTAAATGATTATAAAATCATTTCATTCTAGAATATGAAATATCCCGATATTCGCCATTAACATTTTTCTGCCTTATGTACAAAAAATTTCTTTGTTAGAGAAGCAAGGTCCGAAATGATGCTTGCTATTTTTACTAGTAAAAAATGGGAAGAATGTTGTCCACCTGTTTTGTTTATAAGAATTTAAGTTTATCTCCATGCAAGGGGAGAGTGCAAAAAGACATTATTACTGTTGAATGCCTTATGTAACAAAAAGCTATTAAATGCTTTTAAACAGTAAGTATTTCTTTAAAGTAATATTTCATATAAAGTTATTAAATGCTTTTAAACAGTTTTTTAAGTAATATTTGATATAAAGTTTATTCATATTTAGCAGCGATATTTTATTAACTTCTTCTCTTCACTTAAATCAGAAAAGTGCGCGAATAATAAATGTAAATCTATATTTGTATATTACTGCAAACGTATAAAACGAGAAAGAACAGAAAAAGGTCAAAATAAAAATAATTTTTAAACACTGATAACGATATCATTAGGGTGAGGGGGGTCGAGAAATGATAATATATGATATGGTAAGGAAGGGAGGGCGTCCAAAATTGCCAAAAAGTTGATAACGTTATATAAGTACTGCCCGCTATACGTAATTACGATACAGAGAATTAAAAAAAATGTGTAAAAGTGACATCATAACATTTGGAATCTCTTGTTTGACCACAAGTTACTTATTCTTAAGGAGATGTTGGTGCAGCAGGATCCTCCATTACAGAAAGCAAAAATCCAGGTTAACATATGGAGAATTTCACTTTACAAAGATATTATGACCTAATTCAGTTTAAAAAATTTGCTTTTTACGATCAGAAAACTGGTTTTATAAAATTGTATATATTTTTAATTTTAAGAACTTTTTAAAAAGTCAAAATTTAAAACCTTTACTGAAATAAATACTTTAAATTTTATGGTCTTTTTAAGAAAATACTTTAGGAAGAAAAATTTTGCATGCACTTTATCATTGAAGGTCAACATTGTGATACTGAGAATGACATTTTGGAAAATCCAGTAAGTCTTCATATTTTTAACTTTCTCATAGGTAAAAGAGTGCTTGTCAAAGTCTGCTTCAGAAGTGTGGTGAACCTTGCCTGCCCTATGGTTTTAAAAATAGCACTCTTTTTGTACTACGTATAAAAATAGCACCCTTCTGAAACTCTCAGACAAAAACTTTTGTATTGAATTTGCTTAGTAAAAACTGATTCATTGTTGCGTCTTAAAATACTACCCTGATTTTTAGATATCAAACATATAAACATAAGAAAACTACTGTTGAAAATTTAAAATGTATCTTTAGAATCTAAGAAGCGCTCTTATAAGAATCAAAAATAAGCCCTGAGGTATCTAGAAAGTGTCTTTGGTAATCTGAAATATTCACTTCTCGCACCAGTTGCACTCTTCCCTTGTTTAAATCTGGAAAGAAACTCTGGATTAAGATGGGGCTACGTAAATCTACAAGAAAAGTATGCAGCATTTTTTTTCAAAGTTTTTATGAGATTGCTGTAATTCCTTAATGAATTATAATTTTACATTACTAATAAAATGATTACCAAAAATTTTGCTATAATATTGTTTTATATCTTACATGAAATTTATAAAATGTAAAAATATGATAAAAATATTTTTTTAAATGTAATTTAAACCAGATACCTGACATCATGTTTCGCTTACATTTATTAAAACAAATTAACATATACAAAATAACAAAAAAAACACAAAACATATTAAGAATCCCAATTTTTCACAATAAGTTAGCCAGAATAGTCACAATATAACATAAAATAAGTTAATATGTAAAATGTTTTTGATACATTCTTTTATTCTCCGTCATTAATAAATAGATATGTAAGAATGAAAATTGAACAAAATCTTCCCAATAATATGAAAAATATCAAAGATGAGAATCAAACCTGAGACCTTGGCTTAATATGTCAATTCCCTTCCATATAATGTCAAAAAGATGTCTCGCGCAATTTTTAAATTTAAACTGTTTTGCAATGTATACTGTTTTTTTCATTTTACGTAATAAGTGTAATGTGACGTAAATCTGACGTAATTTCTCCTATTTAAGACGTATAACGCATGCTAATGAATTTATTATGTTACATATGCTTTCTCTTTTAAAATTCACGCGTAAATATAGTTTTTATGAAGTAATTTTCAATGAGTTCCTGCTTTTTATATTTTCTGTTTATAATAGTCACGTGTAAATAAATTTTTAATTTGAAGCAAACATTATTGTTTGTGCTGTTCATATAGAGTGCAACAGTATAAATTAATACCATTTTCGAAAATATGTAAAAAATATCTCTCGAAATGCTGAAAATTTGAAATTAAAATAGAAATAAAACCTTAAAAAATGAGTCAAATTAAAAAAAATAAATGAAGTCTGCACACTGGGAAATTCTAACGCATAAAATGATTAAATTCTCATGTATAGTTTTTGCACCTATAAAACTTTTTTTAATGGTACACTTTTGTCCAAATTTAGCATTAAATATCTCTTAAAATAATTCTTCGATTTGAAAACTGTCTGCATCAGCGTGTTTATCAAACATTTCTCTATAATCAGGGCTTAATTTGCGCCGGAGCCCACCAGAGCCCGGCTCCGGTACTTCTCTGTTTTTAGTAAATATTTAAATATTGTTTGGAATTCACCGGAGCTCATAAATACAGGGCTCCGGAGCCCAGTGCAATAGCGCTTCCGAAAAACCGAAGCTTAAATTACCTTTTCCTTTCCTTCCCATCTCCAAGCTTTTGCATCCTTTTTACCAAAACACTTATATGGTGACGTAATGTGTCACACACGTAGGAGATGGAGATAAAACGTACTCAATTTTTATATCAGTTTTTAGGCTTAGACTGACTCGAGCTCAATCTGTATTACATTTAAAATTTTATTTATTCATGTATTGAAAAAAAAATCCTCTTTTAAAATTACGTATTATATTCCACTTCAAATCATTTTAATGCTATTTTGATCAGAATGAAGGGGAAACAGAAATCGTGTTTTTCTGTTTCAAATTTATATCGGCGACGTGTTGATACGGCGCCACTCAAGAGAGTGAACAATAAATTTGCTTTCAGTTCGATTTTCTTTTGTGACAGTAGGATAATTTTTTATTGGCTGGGTTTTCTTTTTATTATTTCGATATCTAACCTGAAAAGAATATTTTCTGTTTTATCCAACAAGCATCTGCTTGACGTTTTGTCTGTTCGAGGTTTTTTGTCTTCTATTGCGTACGAGTATAAAAATCACGTTAGTGATTTTTCTATTTATTTTGTATCATGAACGGTACCCACGCTAAGGCTCTGTGCACCTATACGAAGTCACTTTCCTTTGTAAGTAGATATAATTACCATGTATTGTTATTCTGATCGAAAGCAATCGAGCAGCGTTTCCCTTTTTTCTATAAAAGCATAGATTCTTTCCGATAACGTTGTCAAATTTTTAATTTTATCTGATTTTCAGGGACTCACCGCAAAAGATTGCTATGCGGGAGGAAATGATTATAGTTTAAGATATGCACCTTTTACAGGAAATTGTAAAACATTGTTCCATTCTTCAGCATATAAATATTCATTTCTGTAAATTTCATTCATTTTTTCTTAAAAATGCATAGCTGCGAACTATCCCTTTTTTGTGTTAACACCATTTTCTAATCATAATCGTTACCCTATTTAATTGCAGAATTCTGCAATTTATTAACATAAAAAATAGGCACGGATTTTTACTACTCAGAAGAAGTGATAACTAAAAAGTGGAATAGTTGACAGCTAAGTATATGCTGATAGATATACAGTAAACTCCCGACTATCCGGTTTAATGTGGCGGAAGGGTAGGCCGGATAACAAAAAAGCCGGATAGGCCGGAGTTCCATAAATATTTACTCATTTCCTGGACCCCCCCTCCCCATTATATTAAAAACACATCTCACACATTCTAAGATAAATTTTATACATACAGTACGTGCAGTTTCAAAATAAGAAAAACATTAACTAAAACGTAAGCCTAATTCGTAAAAAATTAGTAAATCTTTTTTTATTGCTTGTTAATAAATGATTGCACAAATATGAAAAGTTATGCATAAGATAAAAGAGTCAAAGCTTAGTTTTTAGTTTTTGAGAAAGTAATTGATAGATGACGGTCTCTGATATTGCATTGTGTAATCCCTTCTTGATCCTTCTTGTCGTGTGTTAGCACTTTCCTTTGGAAAAGAACATGCCTGTCTCGGCTGCTTGCAACATTCCTCATTTTTTTTACTAGGCCGGATAGTCGCGAGCCGGATAGTCGGGAGTTTACTGTTTTTAAAATTTTTATTTTGCTAAAGAAAAGAAATGCTTTAAATTTTGCAATTAATGTACGAAATATAAATATGCAGATTACATTCGCAGGGGTTGAGGGGGGGGGGGGGGTGGAACGGTACAGATGTTGTACCGGTAGCACAGAATATTAGGAGGGCTCCGGAACTTTTTTTGTTAGAATTTAAGCCCTGTCTATAATACCACCGATTTTCATATTTTTGTATGCAATATTTTGCTTAATATTAACGAAGAAAAACGTGCAGTCACAAAAAATTCAAAAATGGCGGCGGCGGTGACAGCGTTAGTCACTTTTTTTTAGAATAGAGAGATTTTAAACATATTATTTCTAATTGTACTCTAAAGTAACATTGCACGCAAAAAGTTAAACCAAAGTGAGATGTGTAATGCACACAAAATGTGACGCTTGGTACAGATATGCAATGTGTCCGCTGCATACGCTTATATTTAATACATCCGTGACAGCTTCTTTTCTGCTTGGGAACTCGTACAAACATATCATTGTCTTCCTTTAGTGGTGAACACAAGTTTCATATCTAACTAGCTTAATCTAACATTTAGATTAAACAATACAGCATATACACAATACATTTTATCGCAAATGTATAATATGTTAGATGCCCATAATAATAACTAAAAAAATAAGTACATTTAGCAGTTTACAAATTACAATGTTTTATAAAAAAATATTTGATTCTACTTAATTGAAGTAACAGCATAAATGCTTTATTAATCACCAATCCCTATATCATAAATGAATCTTTACTTTTTAAAAAAATCCGAAAATACCTAATAAGAATCAGAAAGAAGAAAATCTTCCATTTCACAAATGAGAAATTTCTTTTGATATGGTTATAAACATTAAAATTCAAAGTTAGCTTACAAAAACCTTTTCTGAAAATATATTACAGATAAAAGGCTAAAAAGAATTGTAAATAAAATATGTTAAAGAAGTCTCACACTTTGGAATGGATATGATGAACAGATATTCAAAACAGATTTCGGAAATAACCCTTTATTATACGTTTCACAAATGCTTCTGTTTAGTGTGAACATGCATGTGGAATTAAAAATGAGATTTTCCAGAAAACTCTGTTCACAGCTCACAAAAGAATGGGCTTTTCTTATAGTTATAAATTTGCAGGTGGTCATTCAAATGTTTTTTGAATTGTGTGATCTCAGTCACACAACTCATACGAAAAAGGTTTATTTTTGGTAGGAAACCACTGGCGAACATTCAAATGAGATTTGCGATAAAATCAATTGTTACTAACTTCACAATAGAAAGACTTCCCTTTAGCATGAATACGCAAGTGGCTTTTCAAATGCCCTCTGATAGAAAAATTTTTATTACACACCTCACAAGAGAAAGGTTTCTCTTTAGTATGCATTCGCAGGTGGATATTCAAATGAGATTTTTGAGAAAATTCTTTCTTGCACACTTCACAAGAGAAAGGTTTCTCTTTAGTATGAATTCGCATGTGGGTATTCAAATGTGTTTTTTGAGAAAATTTTTTGTTGCACACCTCACAAGAGAAAGGTTTTTCTTGAGTATGAGTTCGTAGGTGGAGATTCAACGACGATTTCTCAGAAAACGTTTTATTACATAACTCACAAGAGAAAGGTTTCTCTTTAGTATGAAATCGCACGTTTCTATTCAAACTGGATTTAACAGAAAATTTTTTGTTGCACACATCACACAAAAAGGGCTTCTCTCCAGTATGAACACGCATGTGAACATTTAAACTAGATTTGTGAGAAAATCCTTGGTTACACACCTCACAAGAATAAGGTTTCTCTTTAGTATGAACACGCAGGTGGACATTTAAATGAGATTTAAGAGAAAATCCTTTGTTACACACTTCACACGAGAAAGGTTTCTCTTTAGTATGAGTTCGCAGGTGGAGATTCAATTTAGATTTCTCAGAAAACTTTTTATTACATAACTCACAAGAGAAAGGTTTCTCTTTAGTATGTATTCGCAGGTGTATATTTAAATGAGATTTTTGGGAAAAACCTTTATTGCACACTTCACAAGAAAAAGGTTTCTCTGAAGTATGAATTCGCAGGTGGATTTTTAAAACAGATTTATCAGAAAACTCTTTGTTGCACATATCACAGAAAAATGGCTTCTCTTTAGTATGAATTCTCCGATGGATATTGAGATAAGATTTGTTAGAAATTTTTTTGTTGCACACTTCACACGTGAAAGGTTTCATTTTAGTATGCGTTCGAAGATGACGATTCAAATCACCTTTCAGAGGAAACCTTTTGTTGCACACCTCACAAGAAAAAGGTTTCTCTTTAGTATGACATAACAGGTGTCTATTCAAATGAGATCTTTGAGAAAAGCTTTGGTTGCACATCTCACAAGAGAAAGGCTTCTCTTTAATATGGCATAGCAGATGGACATTCATTTGTCATTTCTGAGAAAATCCTTTGTTACATAGTTCACAGGTGAATAACTTCGGTGCGGTATGAATATAACGATACTTATCTAAATTCAACATTATAAAAAATACTTTTTTATGCACTCACAAGTGAAAGTCTTCTGGATGTGAATACAAATATGTGGATTTATAAAAAAGTAATTTCAGACCTCACAAATGAAAGTTTTAAGTACTACCAGTATGACGGTATATTTTAAAACTAGATTTCTGAGAAAAATGTATTACTAGAAAACTAATGAAGTTGCAAAGTTAAATTAGATTTGTGAAAAAATTTTGTTACATTACAAATAAAAAGGTTTCAATAAATAATTATCTTTCTGTGAAATATAAAATATATTACATATAGTAGATTTACCATACATATTCTAGAAATGAAAAATAATAAGTTAAATAGATTTTTTTAGTTATGTTTATGTTTAAACTACATTAATTTACATCAGAAATATAGCCAATTTTAATGTATTGAACACATTTTGAATGATGAACATTTCCTAATATACTGACAATGTAAAGAAAAAGTTGTAACAATGATATGTCTTTAGAAAATTGTTTAATTCCTTCATTAATACATTAAACAATAATCTTTCATGAATGGAAGAAAATTCTTAAAATTATACCATTATTTTAAAAATTGAAATGTTTTTCAATATTAAATTAATTGCAAGCACTTGATAGCCTTATAAAAATTACTCTCTAGTAATCATAATATAATTCAATTTGGCAATCTGTAGGGGGGAAAAGTATGCTTTTGCCCACTAGTACAGAAATTTTAGAATATCCTCACTGAACCAGTTTCTTTATGCCAGTTTATATGAAGTGGTAAAAAAAGATACCATAGTCTTTAAACGGAATTTGTGTTAAGACGTGTTGAGAATAAACTTCATAGGCAATTAACTGCACCTGCAACATAAATAAAGGATTAAATAAAAAATAATCATTAAATGAATAGTAAATATTAAGTGCACTTCATTCCAATTGTTATAATTTATTTTAAATATTTTTCAAAACATTTAGAAAAAAGTTAAGAACAAACTACATTTAAATCTTTAGATTTTACATCTCTTTTTGCATTTTTTATATACAAAAATTAAATATGTGGAATAATAATGAGACATTTCATTTTGTAGAGATTCCGACTAACGCAATGTTGGTTAAGATTTAGCACTCTATTCAATGTCCATCACTGTCATATCTAGAAACGTGGACATAGCAACCCTTCAACTGTAATAGAGGGTGAAGCACATGATATTAAGAGATATAATGTGAGAAAGTTTGAAAAGAATATAATTTTAAAAGTATTTACGAGTTGTATATTTATTATTAAAATTTGTTTCCAATTAAGATACTTTATGGCTGATATTTTCTGTATAAGTATTTCATTAGTAGTCTTTGCCCATCTAGATGGTTACTTGGAGAAGGGCAGATATCTCTAGCAATGATAAACCGGGCTTTGTTGAGATCATTAATTTTCCATTTTAAAGAAAACAGAGCATAAATAAATGCAATATTTAATTTTAATCTATATGAAAATAACTAATACAACTATAAAAATGCATGTAAATAAAAATTTCACAATATAGATAATAAGTTTTATTTATCAGCCTACCAACAATGATCCTCTATACTATCTAGTTAGGGGGAGGCAGATAGCTTCGAGATAATTTAAGATATATGGCAATCATTGTAAATCAGTCTTGTAGTTTTCACAACCATAAATTGTATATATGGTGATGAAAATGACGGGGCATTGTATCAGTTGCAGCCTTATATTATCAATATAACAATCACTATAATGAACAACATGTGTTTCACTCATAAATCATTAAAACAACAATAGCTATAAATGGTCCCTGTGAATTTTGTGCACAAGAACTCTTAAAATGACAATCATTTTAACTGAAACAAGCGAGTTTCATGCCTATAAACTGATACGGCAATCTATATAGTCAAGTCTTGTGCAAACTCAGATCCATAAATACGGTGATCATTATTTAAATAGTAAATCTCTACTTTAAAAAAAATGCTTTTTGAGAAGAATAGGAAATGTATATTCTGTGTAAAGATTAATATCCGATCACTAAAAAATGAAAGGTGCAAAACAATTTATAAAATATGAAATGGAAAGAAGAGTTAACAAATTTTTTCTTGGAAAGCTGTCTAGTGTAACATTAGCAATAATTTTTTTTTTTAAATTTTCCATAAGCGGATTCATAAAGAACGTTTACAATAATCACAGCAATGCTGGAAGCAATATAGTTTCTAGATTATGCGAGTGACAAAAATGGTTATAAAAATTATATTAGTTTTGCACCAAATCACACATGCTAAAATACACAAGTTGACTATAAA
The DNA here is from genome assembly GCA_963932465.1 of Maratus speciosus. Lineage (NCBI taxonomy): Eukaryota > Metazoa > Arthropoda > Arachnida > Araneae > Salticidae > Maratus > Maratus speciosus. Next base: position 58,118 of record CAWVRF010001316.1, read on the forward strand.
TTCAATTACAGATTTTTTTGTTTTAGATTTCGAATACCTCATTTTTCACAATTGTGAAATGATTCAGGATACAAAACAAAAAATTGGGTAATACAATTAGCTGTACAATTTCTAAAATCACTGAAATATGGGTTGAACAATTTTTTAGTAGATTTGCTACACTGTATTTAATCCTCCTACATATAACTGCAGTCAAAAAAGTTTTGAAACCTGCTTTACACATCCTCCTCCTTCCCCTGGGGATTTTATTAAAAAAAATATTTTTTAATATATCCCTCTATTCTTATTATGTGTGACAAACATATTTCTAAGAGTTCAAATTTCTAGCTTCAATAATTTCGTTTATGTGTCAATGCATAAGTCAGGATAGTCTTTTGTATACATATGCAATGCAGACATAATATCTTTCTTCTAAAACATATTTTTTCTTTATTTCCACGGAAAAGTTCTTACCAATATTTTTAGACAACAGTGAATGGAAATATTCTTTGCATTTTTCCTTACACTAATAAAACAAATTCTCTACACTTCAGTTTCAACGATATCATTGTCACGAAAGATAACATATTAGTGCTAACTGAAGAATTTGAAAATAATTAGCATGTTAGTCAAATGAAATTATTTAAACATATACATCATTTGAAAAGTACAAGCTTTCAATAACTTTTTAAAAAATTAATTCAAATATATGCTAAAAGAAAAAATAAATATTATACAATAAAATATTTAAATTAATTTAAATTACTGGTAGAAAATTGTAAATGTCTCACTGCACTTAACACCTCATTTTTTATATATGAAACAAGATGTCGCCACAGGCAGATAGAATTGTAAATAATGACGAATGATAAAATTTCAATAAGTGGGAAAACTCTTTGTATCATTTTAACATTAATTGAATTTGTTTCCTCATCCTTGTTAAAAAATAGAATTAAATTAAACAGTTATTTGAAATATCTACTTCGATTTTATTTCATTACTTTCAACAAAACATTTTCCTTTTTTTCTAATCCTGAATTCCATATCTCAATCTAAATTATACAAACCCAAATGAAGAGAACGCTTTAATAAGTACATTTTTTATGTCAAAAGTTTTGAATTTACATGATTAATAAATTTGTTAAATTCATCTTTTTCTACTTTTAACTATTTATATTAGTGTCATTTAAGTTGTAGTAGTTTGTTATTGAAAAGAAAAATATTTTCTACATTTTTTATCGTTAGGAGCATCAAGATATTTTCAGAACATTTTTGTTCACAATATTAAAGATATGGTTTTTCTATTGTTTTAATAATTGTAGGCTTTTCTCTTTAAATGTACTGTACATGCAGGTACTCATAAGGTATTCCTAATGCTAATTGAGCATTAAGATGTTGTACAATCTTTTTACCTACCTCTTTAACTTTTCATAAAAATTTTATAGACGCTAGGTTTTTCCTGTTCTGAAGCTAATTTATGCAAAGAATGTGCGGGTGTAAAATGTCACAAGATACTGAGCAATAAGGTATTGCATAACCTTTTTACTAGATAACAGAACAGGTGTAATGTTACCGATATTTTTTACAAAATGTCGGTTTACAAATGTTACAATAGTCTTATTATAGATTTAACATCAGATATGTGACTTATCTTCACATAAAACCGACGATGATCATCAATGTTTTATTCAGAGACTTTAGATAACAGTCCCGTGAGGCACTTGCAGTAACGACAAACATAAACAGTGCAACATTTTAGAGTCTTAACAATCTAGTCTAATTCAGCAATCTTGTATTATATAACTAATTCTTTTTCAGTGACTTAAAGTAGTTAGATTTTCTTCGAATTATCTTCATAGAAGTTTATAAATACATACCCCGCCCTCCCGCCTGTATTATAAATGCATTGTCAAGTTGGAAAAACTTATGTGACTGTTTAGCAAAAATTATTTTGTCTATTACTATAATTTATATTTTTAAAATTATTAATATGGTCAAACTTGTTTATAGCGTGCTTGGATTTAACAAAAAACTGGTTTTAATGAGCAAAACGATTTTATGAGAAAACATATAGTAGAAATAATAATTGTAAAGAGAGAAACTTGAGTAAAACATGCAAAAATTTTGAAAAGTCACAAAACTGTAACCAGTTCCTATTTTTCTACTCAAAATTAAATTCATTTGTGTTCTATTATTTTAATGCAACAGGGGGGGGGGGATCTCAAAGAGGCTTTCATTTATTCAGTCTTTTTAAAAGGATTTAGTATTTTTTTACTACAAACAAAAAGTATTAGTATTTCATTTCTCAGTTTCTTATTGTAATTAAAAGACAAAACACTTAAGGGGACAGTTTGCCTCAAAATTGGTCAAAATGTCGATTTTCTTTTTTTAACATTAAATGAAAGCTTGTTTAAATGTAAATATTTTGATACCTCATTTTTATCCTTATGGCATTATATCGCAAATATTGTAAATATTGTTAATACCCATACAAATTAAAAATTCAAATGGCTTTTGCTCCAAGTTTATATTTTCGTCCCTTTTCTGTTTAAAAATTTTGTGTATGTATTTTCTTCATGTTCATATTTTCCTGTTTTAAAAATGCTAAGGCTTTTTTGTACTTGAGACAGAGATATAAACTTTTTTGTGTAAGTTTTTTTATTATATATGTGATAAATCTGCACATGGAATTAGCCTTCAAGGTTTTTTTTTTAAATAAAAGTATATGAAGATTTGTTAGATTTCATCATTTTTCACTGTATATATCAGTAAAACATTATATTAAATATAATATTAGATGTATCTAAAAATGTAGTCTTGTGTTATACATATTTTAAAATCTAAAAAAAAAAACATTGGGCTAAATTATTAATATTTAAAAAAGTAGTAGGAATTTTACAAAATGCAATTTTTAATTTTTTAAATTTTTTTTAATTAAATATGAAGTTATTTTTTTTCCAAAACTTGCTGTTATTTGAACATCGAAATGCAGTGAGTTCACCATTTGAACCATATTTTCAAAAAATAACAAAAATGTTGAAAAGGTAAATTGTCTCTTTAATGGTGAATACATATAATAATGTGAAAAATAAAACAAATTTAATGAAGCGCAATTAAAAAATCTAATTATAAATTATCATTTTATAGAATAATTACCTATTAATGTTAATGCCGCTAATTCTATATGTTTTTCAGTTAAACATGTTTGCTGAACATGAAAATATTTACTTGAAACCTCATAGCATTCGAAAAACTTGTTTTCTGGGCAGAGAGAACTCATTAGTGCACTTCAAAAGCTACTCGGAAACATTTTCGAAAACTACTGGCGGCAATCAAAATTTATGTTTATAAATTCTTCTTTAAATTTTTAAGTTAAATTCCTTGGTGAGTTTTCTAAAGATAATTGAACTCTTTTCGGAATCTTAGGTGACTCGGAAGAGGTTATTGTATATTTTCGATTGTGATTACAGTATATTTTTGTAAATTAAGGAACATCTGTCTTTTTTTACAGTGCATTGCAATTTTGAAGTCTGCTATCTAGAGCTGAGATTTTAAAAATCAAGTTGAAACGAAGACAGATGTAGTCCCAATAAGGAGTTATGTCAAGTGTATTGCAATACTTATTCTTAATATATGCATGGCAAAAAAGTTCTTTGTTTATTTAAGTCAACAGATATTTAATGCTTTCTAAATGAGTTTCTCACATTCTTATTTTAATACTACCCAAAAGTCAATGATATTTAACTTATAAAATTAGTTTATAAACAAGGATCAAACAAAACATTATTTATTTTTCAGGAACTTTGTCATTGTGCTTTTAAAGTTCAATCTGTTATTTCAAGTGCTTTCCACTATTACCAATATTATTTACTCCCAGGGTTATTTAAACTGCAAGTTAAGAACTGCTGGTGTAGATTATTAGCAGATATTTTTCTTGTTTATAAATATTCTTGTTCCGCTTGGGGAATCTTATTTTGTCGAATTGTTTCCCGTTTCAAAGGGAACTTGAAAGACAGCCAAAATGTGTTTTCTCACGATGAATACATTATTTAATTAAGGCAGTAGAATAGAATGTTGGTGTAGTGTTGTCAAAATGAACAGTTTCATCAAAGGACTGAACTATTTTAAAACTATAATAAATGAAATAAGAATTTTAATTTTTAATTCTAAAAATAAAGACATTTTTTCCAGGAAGGCATTTTGCAGTTCTGGTAGGCAGAAATATGCTGTACATTAAATATGGAGTACACTTTTAAATCATTGCCAAACACAAAATCTAAAATCTTCTTGAGAGTATTTATCCATCCCTGAGGAGTTTTTAGATTTTTTTTTTAATTTAGGCGAGAAGAAGGAGCTTAAAGGTGAAAATAGACATTCCAAAGAATTTGATATCTCAAAGAGTATATCAGTCACCACAAATCAGATGCAAGCTCAGGGGTGTAGTGGAGGTTATATACAGTATACTTTCTGGGTTTTTCTAAGAAGCTCAGAAGCTCCGTATGCCCTCTGTTTCTCCAATAAAGCTATAGCGTAAACTTGAGGTATGACATTAATGTCTTTAAAGTATACCCTTTGCCTCTACCGTGTAGTCTCTGTTTTTATACGACTACAGCACTGTGCAAGATATAATTCATAAGTTGGTCAAAAGATAAAATAAATTGTCAAATTTATCTAAAATAAAATTATTAAGATTAAATAAACACTTTAAGAACATAAATTATTAATTGTCAATACGTTTTTCAAAAATGAAACAGTCGACGATCATAATCACCCAAATAAATAAGATAATCCACAAAACATTGAAATAAATTGTAAGGAAATTGGAAACATTTAAAGAACATTTAAATAAAATAAACCACCTTTTGATTTTTCCAATCAGATGTTGCAGAGGTAGCTAGCAGAAATGAAATGAAGTCTCTTGTTTAACTACTTGAACTGCTGTAGACATATGCTTTTGAAATGAACAGCATGCATTTTCATACAGCTCTATAACTGAAAGAAATCATTCAATCATTGACAGGAGTGAAAATTACAAGATAGATTATAAGTAACCATGACAATGTTTATATAGGAAATTAAAATCACATTTAAACAGACAAAATTTCAGGATGTCTCTTCTCAAGCCTTATTCAGATTTTCATTCCTAACTTTAACAATAATGTAAACTTTAGAAAATTTATCAACAGAATAACTTTGCTTTGTTGAAATATGACATCATAGGAAGTACTCTGTAATTGGATCGATGACACCATACGTTTTGTTACTATATTCTAAATTATGAAGCTTCTGTCTATGTGTTGCTGATCCTTTCTAACATTTCTGGCGATGCCATCACGTTTGTCAGAAAGCAAAGTAACTCTGTTATAAATATAATCCACTTTATTTCTAAAATTATAGAAATAAATTGTGTTGGGAATAGAAAAAGACACCTTATAATTTTGACAGAAAAAATACACTGTGATGCTAGTTCTCTATACAAATTTTGATATTTTTTGGTTAGCGGAGGACAGTTTATATAAATCATCAAATATTGTTTAATCACCATCATCAGCTACTGGCTATAATATTAACACTGATTAAACAGTATCATTCAACTGATTACTGAAATCTAACATTATTTGTATTGATACGTTCAGAGGCATAGCGAAGGGGAAGTCGTTGAAAAAACAGTGAAAACTGATAAGATGGGGTCACAAAGAATTTATGAAAAATTCCGTTTTAGACAGGTGTTCGTCTTAGAAGGTATAATTCAAAGGTATGTCTTTCGCTGGGGATATGAACATTCTCGTTTTAGACAGGTTTCCTTTATAAATACATTTCGCTTTCCCAATATCCTCTGAAACTGTTAAAAAGTATTCCCTTTATAATACACCTCTGAGGAGTGTAAATGTATTACAGTAAAATCTGTGAAGATGACCTATCGTAAAGGGAAAAAATCAAGATTAGGCGAAAACAACACTATATATGTAACAAATAACCAGCAGGATTTATTTTCTTTTGCTTTAGCTTTAATACTCTGGCTGGATAAGTACAAAACTTCGATTACTTGCTGTTTTGTCATTCCGTCACAAATCATTGTCATTCCGTAACAGGAAAATTGTCATATCTGTCACAATATTTATTATGAAATCATTATATTATTAGTAAAAACTGAACATATTACATGGATAGCCTTTATATACTTGTTTTAAAATAAAAACTTGTATAATTTGGTTGTCAAATTTATCTGTTATATCAAAAAATGAACATTATCATTTGACGGAATGACACAGCAAAAGACTTTATTTTGCAGGCATTCTTATCAAGAATATGGCTTTAAGGTATTGTAAACGATTAAATTTTAAATTACATGCATTCATTTATTTTAAAAAATGCAAAATTAACACCAATTAACTTCTTTTTCCAAGTGTTCTTCAATAATACTATTTGTCCACAACTGCAAGCATTTTATTTTTCAGCCACGTTGTTTATTTGGACTGTTTCCAGTTGCAAATAAAATAAAAAATTTTAAATCTAAAGCATTAATTTGAAAACTTGTAATATATTGCAATATATTTTTTAACTTAATTTATAAAAATTATAAAAAAAATGATCAAAGTTGACACTTGTATGGTATTGCCCATTTATACTTGCTAAGATTTTAAACCTATCTAAAAAGGAGCTTTTTTCAGTTGTGATTCCTTCTAGACAAGTTTTCTGTGAACACGGGATCCTCTCGTAAACGAACTCGATGACGGAAGGATAACTACACAAGTATACCGGCTGATATGCAAATCGGTCTACAGCAAAATTGTCAACGATCCCTAGCGTTTTCGTTTATACAGATTTTACTGTAACTAGATTATACGTAAAACTTCTTCTTCCACTTCGATGCGACCAACTGTTGCCGACTTACTGGAAAAACGCGCTTACATGAGCGCAATAACTTCACCTTGATTAAGTTCCGCGACCCTTATCTTCGTTCATTTTATAATTTTGCATCTGACAATATTATCAAATAATTTAAATTATAGTGTCTATAATATATAGTGTGGAAATCGGCTATCCTAGTAGTACTTAAAAAAGTACTAAAATATCGTATCCCTTAAAGGTTAAACGATGCTGAAATCCAAGTAATCGATCGCAGCGACATCGGCGGGATTTTTTTTAAACACCAAGACGATTTGGTCTAGACGCAATATAATAATATAAATAATATAAATAACACAATGTGTACATTGAAATATGAAAATGTAACACAGATGTCGCTGCGATCGGTTCATTGGATTTCAGCGTCATTGCACATTTAAGGGATACAATTTTTAGCGCTGTTTGGATATCAGATTTCCACACTATGTATTCTAGGCGCTGTACTTTAAATATGCTGGCTGGAATCAAGAAAAGTGATTTTAGTCTTGGACTAGTTATTTGTGAACTTTTACTGTCACTTTCAAAATACCTTCAGAAATCTTAATATTTATCTTCTGTTGTAAAGCATGCTAAGGATGTATTTTTAGCTCTAACAAAGTTTGCTTCAACCAGTAAGCAAGAAGCAGATAAATTTGCTGACCTGTTCAAGAGAGCAGAATCCTTCGCTAAGGAAAAATTTGATACAATTTTCTTTAGCCATTCACATTCCTTGCCAAGTTGGATATCAGATGTGGAGGGATAATAACATCTCATGACAAACGTGAAGAATTTTTCAGGAGATGAATGTTTCTTTCTTGCTTGGATAGTTATATTTCTGGTCTCATTGATCATTAGGGAAAGACCAGAGAGACATTGAAAGGATTTGATGTTCTTCCGGGTTTTACAAAATGATGGCGATGTTTGTTATTGAACTTTTCAATCCGAGCTATTTTTGATAAATTGTTAATGGGAATTTTCGATTTTGTTTATTATTTTGAAGGTCATATTTTTATCTACTTATTTAGTATTGTAATTTTTTTTCCACCATTGTACGGAATGTTTAAGACAGTTACAGAACTATAGGAAAGTACTATTTTTTGTACGATTTCAAAATAAAATAAACACCGAAAACAGTTTTTACATTAATTACACTACAGCGTTCAATCCAGGAGGAGACCCCCTTCTTCGGAGCATCGAAATATCATCCCGAAAGACTTGGGATTTTATGTTTATTAATGGTCTAGAAGTGCTACCCCTTCCAGGTACTTCAAATGTCCTTCACACAGCTGCAGAAATCCCTCCCGGAGAAAAATATCTGAATTCAACATAGCCATTGACCCCAATTACGATTAGTGAGTGCCCAGTTTAACATAGCTTCCAGAAATTTTACGGTAGGAATGTGAGTTTTCTGGATTGAGAAGGTCGTTGGTGACGTTCTGTCTTTAACAATGGGAAATTGAAAGCACAAGTTGAAGCTCATACCAAAGTCCGAAAGCTTACTGCGGAACTTGGAGAATGCTCTAAAACCGTTTCAAACCACCTAAAATAATTTGGTTTAAAAGTAAAATAACAAAAACCACATTATGTTTTACACAACCTAATAATTTCAAAAAAGTTCTAATCCATCACAAATACAACTGTTTCAAAGTTTAACGTCCTTAAAGTAGATAAGGTATCAGAAAAATTAAAATCCTTAAAGTCGATCAGATATCGGAAGAAACTATTGAGACGGAATATGGTACCAAAAAAGGCGAAACCTGAAACAGAGAAACCCAAAAAAATTATGACTGAGTTAGACAATTGTAACCAAACTATTTTTTCCAGCATGAACTACATTTGTTGCGTGTGCTTGTTACATTACTATTTTCTGTAACCAAAACTGCAACATATTTTCCTTAAAGATTAAAACTTTACCTCAGAAGTTCCCGTGGGGAATTAACGACTGATGGGATGAACACTTATGTGAACTTATTATTCAGTATACAGGATGAGTCTAACATCATGGGACAAACTTTA